>SEYY01024882.1:67500-95000 GCA_009176605.1 Armadillidium nasatum
AAAAAAACAAAAAAAAAAAAAAAAAAAAAAAAAGTTAAATTGTGTTTCCGTAAGTTTGATGAGAAAAAACTTACCATCTCCATAATGAGGTGGCCACAAATAGCACATTTTTCAGCGGTTTGTTGAAAGCCAGAATAGAGGTAATCTTCTTCACAGTAGACTTTGCCATGAACATTGTAAAATGCTTTGCCTCTCAGAGCCCTCCCGCAGGAGCAGCAGATGAAACAGTTTGTGTGATAAAGATTTCCCATTGCCTGGCATGCCTGACCAGCACCACTTACTTTTTCACCACAAGTGTGGCAAACACCTAATAATAATAATAATAATAATAATAATAATAATAATAATAATAATAATAATAATAATAATAATAATAATAATAATAATAATTTAATTTAAATTTATATTATATATTCACTTTAATAAGTTTCAATATTAATATCTAAATGTGAATTAGTTTTTTATTGAGCTTCCTGCAATGTAATATTTTACCACTAAAATTCCTCAACTAAAGAAGAGAAAAAAAAAAAAAATATTTTTTTTATTATTTTTATTTTTTTTGAGTTGCCGAAAAAAAAAAAAAATCCATTAAAAAAAATAAAAAATATTTCCACACATTATAAATGGGTTTTTAATATGTAAAATAGAATGAATGCATAAAGAATGTAGTTAGAAATACTGGTAATAAGTTTTATGTTACAAAATCAAATATTTTTAGTATGTCAAAAAGATAACTGGAAAAATATTCACCATAACTGCAAGATACTGAAAATGTAAGAGAAACAACATTGAGAAAGATGGTACTTAATGTTGCTTACAAAGGACTAGACTATCGGGCTGGAGGGAACATTAAACCGTACAGTTGACAAAGCTGTTGTTAAAAACTTAATCTACTAAAAAAAAATTACTGTTTACAAGTACTGATTCTGAGGTGGTGTAGTTTAAGAGTAGAAAAAAATGAAAACTAAACTAGGAATGCAAATATATTTTTTAGGATTTGTGTACAAATATATTCTGAATTTTAGAGCTCAGAATAATTTATTGATAATAAATTTTAAGGACTAATGATTATTATAAAATTATATTAACTATTTAGCAACTCCAATTTTTAGTACATTCTCTTAAACTATTTCTACAACAAGCACATAAATACGGAAAAGGATTTTTTTTCTAGAATCATTAGACGATCAAAATATCTGACAATCTACTGACATACAACTCATGATAAAGTTGAACACAAAAATATTACATTCGTTTCTATTGATGATTTATTCTAGGATTTTCCCCAAGTTCAGAAAATTGTAGTTGGTTGCATACACTGTTTATCCAATCTATGTATTACAATGGTGTATAAATTTTGTACTTTTAAATAAGGCACTATCCTCTTATGTGTTACCCGTCATACGGTCACCTTAAAAACAATCTTTACCCATTTTATTTTTATACAGATTGATATGCTATTGGAAAGCTAGATTGAAATCACCTACATGGTTACTTTTATATGTTAAACTAATATTTGCATTTTGTTTTATATTTAGATTTATTTATACCTATACTTATATGTAATAAATTGTTTACGGCATTTCGTTATTATTGAGAAACACCAATTAACTTCATAACTGTATTCAACAAACCATGCAAGTAATAGATAGATAAATACAATAACTGGTACAAAATATACATTATAAAACTCAATCTTTATTACACTAGTGAAGTTCATACTTTCTTTATCAAACTATTGTCTCCATTAGATGTTAATTATCCCTATTACTAGGTACTCTTCCAGGTCGTTACTTCAGGAATGAATCTGAAAGCCCTAAGGAGAATGAAAAGTGTGATAAGTATATAACTGTACATCTTGAGAATAGTTCTTGTATTTGAGACAGGCCAAACGAATGTATTTATTTTGCAGGAAGTAAAAATACAGGATAATAAACAAAGATGGAAACTAGCCAATGCAAGGTTCAAAGAGAGGTACAAAGTTTGAAAACTATAGCAGGAACATCATCAGAACTATACAGTAAGCCTCTTTAGTAGCCAAGGAACCCGTTTTTAGAAGAAGAAAAAATTATGTATAAATTTGCCATAGGATGTGAGAAGTAATAGTTATAATTGGTGTCTTACGAGGAGATGGAGGGAAAAGTGTTACTTTGGCAAAGTAAAATTGATGAAAATTGTCAGGATTATTTTATTTATTTTAGGTATTTATTTTTTGGGTTGGGTGGGGGTTTAAAAAAAAAACAAAAAAAAAAAAACATAGATTAGAACTAGAAATTTAAGTATAATTTCTAAAGAGAAGAAAGTTTATGAGGTGAAAAGAATACATTATATACAGTATAATTAGTTAATTAAACAGGGAGAAAAAAAAACATTGATATTTTAACCTCAGATTCGAAAATAAGAAAATGAAAGTTAAAGAATAATTGCCTAAATACTTTTTTAAAATACTCAAAACACTGATTTTTTGGTATACAAGACAGACAAAAGGAAAAAATTAGTACAGAAAAAAGAAACATTCAACAATATTTGAATTATGTTCCACTGTCACCATGGTAACAGAACCTCTCACATATATTTGGCAAAAGTTAAGAAGGGAAAATATTCCTGGCAAGTGCAACACAATAGGCTGATACCGATCCCAGTTTTACTAGCTTTCTCAAAGGCACGAAACGATGGGAAAACCTTTTATTACAGTGAAGTGAAGGGATAATCATTACTATTGCAAAAGAAAATGGTAACCAGTTTATCTAATATAACTGGATGCTAAGTTATTTCAATCTTGGAACACGAGTGTGGGTTGATCCTTCTACTTCTGGCATGCCAGGTGTTCATAAAACTGCAACAACTATACAGCATAACTAAGTAGTCCATGTCAAAATTTGTAATTCCTTTCGCACAAAAAAAACAAAAAAATAAAAAATAAAAAAAGGAAGAAAATGTTTTTAGTGAGAAATTTTAAAATCAGATTTAAAAAATAAATTTAAATTGTTTCACTTGATAATTATTTGCAAATAATAAGAATTAAGCCTAATTGGAATGAATGAAAGAGAAAACACCCACAATATATATATATATATATATATATATATATATAATATATATATATATATATATATATATATATATATATATATATATATATATATATATATATATATATATATATATATATATATATATATATATATATATATATATATATATATATATATATATATATATATATAAAAAGCAACTTACACTTTGCAAACCTTGGAAACTGAAAGCCACAAAAGGCCCTCAGCATCAAAGAGGTGTCCACAAACGGCCTACTCATACTGATACTGATCAGAAAGACATGAAATACTATGTCGGAGGTATTTAATAAGAATAGAACGAATAGAGACCACTAGACACAATGCAAATCACTCTTTCAATATTATAAATATTTTCCATGTAATAAATTCATAAATAATAATAAAAAAACCGCGATGCATAACTATTTATAACACTCGCGAAGCTCGCAAGTGTAATGATCTGGTCATTAAACTTCACATTTCCCTTTGTAGAGATTGGAGGAGAAAATGCAACTTTGGCACATATGAAGAAGATGCCTAATACAATGGTATTTAATCATACTAAGCTTCGTAACTAAGTTTGCATAGAAAAGAAACCTTTCTTTTTACGAAATCAAAACAATATGTAAGCTAAAGTCAAATCTGGCATAAGTCCAACCTGCATCTTCTTTTACGACGATCGTATATACAATACTATTCACAAACACACACATACACAAAAAAAATGCTCTCGTCTCGCCATTCACGAGAGAGAGAGAGAGAGAGAGAGAGAGAGAGAGAGAGAGAGAGAGAGAAGAGAGAGAGAAAGAGAGAGAAAGAGAGAGAAAGAGAGAGAAAGAGAGAGAAAGAGAGAGAAAGAGAGAGAAAGAGAGAGAAGAGAGAGAGAAGAGAGAGAGAGAGAGAAAGAGAGAGAAGAGAGAAAGAGAGAAAGAGAGAGAGAGAGAGAGAGAGAGAGAGAGAGAGAGAGAGAGAGAGAGAGAGAGAGAGAGAGAGAGAGAGAGAGAGAGAGAGAGAGAGAGAGAGAGAGAGAGAGAGAGAGAGAGAGAGAGAGAGAGAGAGAGAGAGAGAGAGAGAGAGAGAGAGAGAGAGAGAGAGAGAGAGAGAGAGAGAGAGAGAGAGAGAGAGAGAGAGAGAGAGAGAGAGAGAGAGAGAGAGAGAGAGAGAGAGAGAGAGAGAGAGAGAGAGAGAGAGAGAGAGAGAGAGAGAGAGAGAGAGAGAGAGAGAGAGAGAGAGAGAGAGAGAGAGAGAGAGAGAGAGAGAGAGAGAGAGAGAGAGAGAGAGAGAGAGAGAGTTTTGAGATAATACACAAAGTGAGTATTCCACACTTTATTCAAACTGATTGATAATTATGTAGAAAAATGGAGGTTTTATGGTCCAAAGTTTCAACAAAAAGGGAACCATAGTAAAAGTTTAAAGTAGTGTTTAAAGCTTTAAAAAGAGATAAAAGTACCGTTATCACAGACAAAAATATAACAAATAATAAGTACAAGAAGTAAAATTGAAAAGATCCTCACGTCATAGGGCATAAAATTTGATTCACAAACCAACAGTTATGGCAATAATGAAACCGTTAAAAATTGAGAACAGCATATTTTATAATTTTAGGAGAAACTCCTCTGTAGGAAGGTAGGCATAATATAGAAAAATAAGAACCAGCATTACCTAAGGCAACTATAGTGACACATGAAAGAGAATAGAGAGAGGATATAATGTATTCCAGAGATGTAAGTATTAAAAATAATAGAATTTATAACATAGTTTATATAGATATAAGGAAGCCAATACATATGAAACATTTAAATTTTATATAAATTTCTTACTTCTGAATCAATGACAAATAGAGATAATAAAATCAAATACTCAAGACTTACAAAAAGATTAACCTAATAAATTTTCAGATTTAACATAAAAATATCAAAGTTTTGAACAGATTTTTTTTTTAATTAATTATTGATAAAATTAGTAAGGCAGTTGCAAATTTTAATAAAGAAACACTATGATATATTAGAAGAAAAGAATGTGTTTCGACTGTGGAACCCATAATATAATTAAAACTTTAAGACAGATGTGGTTAACTGGGGTCACATTTTGACCTCTGGATAGATATAGTGAATATATTACATGAAATAACTATCCTTCTTCAAAAAAACTGTATAACCAATGAAATAAATTATTATATTATTGCTATAACCAGAGACATATTTTAAAAATTTTTACTGTGTAAATTTTTTTTTTTTTTCTGCATTCCCAAAAATTTAGAATAAAATATGGGGTCTCCTCCCATGCTTTAAGGAGCACTTCCTTCTTTACACAACATAGTCATCAGGATAAGTACAGATAGTTTTTATTTTTATTATTAAGCTTACCATAATATTCTCCTTCTTGTTCCTGTAACTCCATTTCTTTCTCAATCTGCTGAGTCAGCTCTTCCACTTTCCGCTCCGCCTCACTCATTCCCTAAAAAAAAAATTTTAAATCAGTTAAAATGAATAAAAATAATATAATAAATAATAGTATACATTAATAATCTACTATTTTAACAAACTTTTTGTAGTACTTTGCAATAACACAAGGCTGGAGTTTATTTCATTTCAATAGACTTCTGCAAAGCAACAACTGTTATGCAAATCCTTTGTTTGCAATATATCCAGCTACCCTGCTACAGCTGGTACCCATTTTAGATACCATAGCCGAGTGAAATGCTGGAAACACCTATCAATAAGATGGGATGCGACAGTTAAATTGATTACAATGCAGAATAATGGAAAAATTTGTTCAATTCTGTATTATTGAAGTGGATATCAATCGAATGTTAGAATGTAATGGAATGTAGGGATGTAATGAAGGTATTTAATACCAGCAATTTTTTTCTTTTGGTATCACTAAATTTTTTAGCATCCATATTGAAAGAACTGTATACTCTTTATAGGCACTTATGGTATTAACGAATCTTAATAATATTTTCTTCTGAACAGAGAATCTCAGTGGCTCTGAACAAAATGAGAGATATTTAAGAAAGGTGAAAATATTCAACAAAAAGTTAAATGACAAAAAATATAAAATAGTTATCAAAGCTTACACAATTGCAGGATATTTATTAACCTTTTTTGATACATTATGCTCGCTTGTCACACTTTTTATTACATTTAACAAAAACAAGAAATTAAGTAGCCCAACATATAAAATACTGTTTGGTTAAATGGTCATTACCCAATCATAAAAGCCCATTAATGTATTCAAAACACTGCAGACCATTATCTAGCGGTGATTTTTCTCATATTATCATCCTTTATATTAATGGTTCAATTAGAAACTATGCTGGTATTTTTTAATTTGCAAATATTTAGTCTAGTTTATAATTCCCGAAATTTACATCTTTCTTTCGTTCTCTCTCTCTCTCTCTGATCTTTTTAACAAAAGTATAAGTATTATTAAGTATTATTAAGTATAAATAAATAAATTTTTGAGTTACACTTGCTTTTATTTAACTATATATGGGGTACATTACTTTATAATGATTTTATTAGCAAAGTGATATATATATTAATAGTTCCTTGTATGCATAAACTGGCAACTAATACAACTAGTGGCTATTTGATAATTTCATAAAAACTATCAACAAATAAACAAACTACTAAAACAACAGAACAAGGAAGAAAAATTGTGTTTAGAAGTCAAAAACTTTTCAACTGATTCCAATAAACAAGAATAGAATGTGTATATCTGAGTACCATAAGTACCATGTCTCGATAGGCCCTTGTGGCTTCTAACTGTCTCTATTTTCCTATGTTTTCCTATGTTCTTAGAAAGATTCCTCAGAGAAACAAACAACGAGCCCAGAAGCAAATATTTTTGGAATCAATGAGGAAATTAATAAGAAATTAATAAGAAATAATATTTCAAGTATTCCAGGGGTAGATACATTTGATAAAGGAAGAGTTAATGGAAAAGCATAAGTAGACGAGAAAAGTGATAGGAATATTCAAATAAAACCAGAACAATGAAATTTGCCAAGCAACATAAAAATTATGTAACAAAACCTCCCCAAAGTAAAAAATAATAAACACCCAATTAATAAAACAAAAAAATCATTAATATATATATATATATATATATATATATATATATATATATATATATATATATATATATATATATATATATATATATATATATATATATATATAAAGGGTACCTTTAATTTTGAAAAAAATATTAGCAATACTACTTGGATAATAATATAATAATAATAATAATAATAATAATAATAATAATAATAATAATAATAATAATAATTATTATTATTTAACTTACGATTTTAAAAATATGGAACGTTCAAGGTTCAAAAGACGTATACCAACATATATGAATTAATTTCATTCACAAAAAAAAAATTTAAATAAATAAATAAATTTTAATTTATTTTGTTTCTTTCTAAACTAATATTTAAAACATATTTACAAGAAATATATATTTAAAATAAAATTATATAAAAAAAAGAGAGAGAGAGAGAGAGGGGGAAGGTTAATCTGAGATTAATTTTTGGAGAGTGTCACGGGTCCGGGAAATTGAAGGGAGACACACGACCTTCCCCCACCGTGGCTAACGAACGACTGAAAGTGGAAAACTGGAAATGGAATCTCTCCGAAAAAAAAAAAAAAATCAAAGGAATTCAACCTATGAAAATTAAGTAATAATCATACCGTAATTTTATATTATTATTATTATTATTGGAGAATAAAAATGAATAGCGTATCATTTTCCGGGGAGAAGAATGGGGTGCCTATAAATTGCGGATTTAAGGCTTATGGAGCTGGCTCCTACCTTTGGATCGGAAGTAGATACAAAAACGTATCTAACGGCTCCCGGTGATGGGTGTCGGGGAAAATTCATATTTTCATCCAATTTATATTTTGTTTTTCAGAAAAAAAAAATTTGTTCTACCTGGGTATTGGTATTGAACACTTCAAGACATTCAAACATCCCACTTCCAATCCACTCCAGTAATCACGTCAAACCTCCATTTAAATCTAGTAATATTAACGTTCTACAATTGTGAGAAGGGGGAAAAAATATGAAACTGTGTGTGTGTGTTTGAGTCTTTCGTTAGACAATGTAAACAAACATGCATATGACACCTTCAAGAGTTACAATCACACACACACACGTCAAACAAAAGTACAAAGTAAGATGCGATTTTGGTTCTCAGTCCTGGAAATAGTATGGTCCATTAAAATATACATATACAAGTTAAAACCTTCGAGTGCCGAATTATAATGTCTATAGAAGTGCTTATTAATGATCGCGAAAATTACAATGTAAAAATTTTGTGGTGGAGGTGGGGAGGGATTTTCATAGCCTCTTTTCACTTACAGTGTTTAATCAGCTGAGGAAACCCTATAACATAAACAAACATATTTACTACAGTAGAATGGATCCTTCTTGGGACGAACGAAGATCGCTATTTTTAAAAGGAATCTTCGTTTTTCTTTGTCGCTATTTTGAACTCTTAAATTTCTTCAACAACACCTTCAGTTTTTTTTTCCTTTCTTTCTTTCTCACAAGGATAAAGACAAAACGTTTCCACTTCATAAAATTTTCATCCCACAATAAACAATTATACCCTATATGTATATATATCCTATTAATAATATTGCCGAACTGAAAAAATATTTTATTTATACAGACTTCAAACCATAATTGGCACATGAATTGATTGAATTATTATTATCAATTTCCAGCCAGATTCAATTAATTACTCGTACCCACAATGCTTACAACTACAACTAACATAATAATAATAATAATAAATATTTTTAAATTTGCTGCTAATAATACTTATTATCTTGTTTAATTAATGGACTTCGGCTTTTCCAGAATCATTTCAGGTTCCAGTTGCTACTCATGCCATTATTATTATTATTATTATTATTAAAATAAAAAAAAAAAAAAAAAAAAAAAAAAAAAAAAAAAAAAAAAAAAAAAAAAAAAATAATAATAATAATAATAATAATATAATAATAATAATAATAATAATATAATAATAATGATAATAATAATAATAATAATAATTATATATGGTGGTGTGGATAAAACCCTTGTCGAATTGGGAGCAATAATTATTATTATCACTATAATTATTATTATTATTTTTTTACTTTTTTATTTATTAAATGGGATGGATATATGGGTCTTGGGTCTGACTATTTAAAGGTTCGAATACTCTGGGCGAATTTACTAGCAGCGAGTAAACTCGCCCAGTGTAATATAACTCAGCGAGTCAAACTAGCATAACTAGCTACTCGCTGCTGGAAAGTTGAGTACCTGACTACTTTACAATCTTACTTGCTGGGCTTATAAACTCCGCTACGCCAAGTCATCTATCCGCTCACAGTGTTTATTCTTCGTTTCGACTGTTTCCACCTCTTGGTAAGCCAATTCAGCATTTTTAAATAAAATATCAAAGTAGAATAGTTAATGATATATTTTGGAAATATTTGAAAAAAAAATATCCTCAAAATTTGTCAAACATTTAAGACATATTGTTTCAAATTAAATTACAAGCTTAGTCGCCTCACTTTTAGTGTTTATTCTATGATTTCATTGTTTACACCTCTTGGTAGTCTTGTGAGATAGTCGTCGATTACAGTGAGCGAGTTTACAAGCCAGCGAGTAGATTGTAAAGTAGCTGGCCCTCAACTTTTCAGCAGCGAGTTAGCTAGTTACTCGCTAATTAATACTGAGCTGTTCACTGTTTATTAACTTGTTTTTTTGTATCTAATTAATAACATTTACCGTAAGCGTTTATAACCAGCGTATTAGTGGACCTAAATAGTTCTAACTTGGGTAAATACTTTTATTAAATAGACGAACGTAACAAAACAAATCGTAATATGTCCAACCTTGTAGCGTATCTTTATATTCTAGAGCTTCTGATATATATATATATATATATATATATATATATATATATATATATATATATATATATATATATATATATATATATATATATATATATATATATATATATATATATATATATATATATATATATATAATGGTACTGGGAATATTCATAAGCGAATATATAAATGGGCGGCACAGACTTTATGAAATACTACTACGAAATATAATAATAATAATAATAATAATAATAATAATAATAATAATAATAATAATAATAATAATAATGATGATGATGATGATGATGATGATGATGGATTGGTCCCTTCCAAAATCTGTTCCTATAACTAAGAAACATCTGATATATGCTCGGTGCCGACGCCGAGGCCGACGTTTCTTTGTCGACGAATTTTCGACAACGTCGTAAGGAAATACGCCTTCCTTCCTAATGCCACAATTTAAAAAAATAACGACTATTCTATTAAACGAACTAAGTTCAAAACTGCCGCGAAATATTACGAACCTAAATTTGTCTTCGTTAACTAAGCTCTGATATTTAATAATTATAATAATCATAATAATAAATAATAATAATAATAATAATAATAATAATAATAATAATAATAATAATAATTCTTTATATATATATATATATATATATATATATATATATATATATATATATATATATATATATATATATATATATATATATATATATATATATATATATATATATATATATATATATATATATATACGGTAAATGTGTGGCAGTGGCAACCGTCAGAGTACAATGATAGAACTGGGAGATCTTAACCCCCCAAATTGCCTCCCCTTCCCTCACTTAAAAAATAATAAAATAAAAATCTCTTCCCCCCCCCCTCCTCACCCCCTTCTTAACCTTGATAATAAAACCAGCGCCAAACGAATCAGTCTATGACGTCATTATTATTATTATTACTATTATTCTCCTGGAATTCCAACTATGTGCCCTCAAAAATAATAAAAAAAATAATAATAATAATAATAATAATAATAATAATAATAATAATAATAATAATAATAATAATAATAAGAGGGATAAATGAAAAGACTGATAAATGTGGGGTGAGGTGGGGTGGGGGGGTGTGAAGTAGGGGGGTGGAGTGGGACTCGAAGAAAGGAATGTATGGAATGCAATTCCCCCCCCAAAAAAAAAAAAAAAAAAAAACAATCTCAAGTTCATTCAATGATTCTGGCGTATGACGGGCCTATATATATATATATATATACACATAACCTACAAACACACATACATACACAAACACTATATATATATATATATATATATATATATATATATATATATATATATATATATATATATATATATATATATATATATATATATATATATATATATATATATATATAATATATAATAAATAAATAAATATAAAAATACCCAAAAATTTAAATACCATACAAACGGGCATGTGGAGCAAAAAAAAAAAAAAAAAATACTTTGAATTCTTTACCAGTGAATACATTTAGAGGTACATACAAATATATACACACACACAAGAATAAAATAAATAATAATATATATATATATATATATATATATATATATATAATATATTATATATATATATATATATATATATATATATATATATATATATATATATATATATATATATATATATATATATATATATATATATATATATATATATATATTATATATATATATTTTAAAAAAAAAAAAAAAATTGGCGCCTAGCATGCCAAAGATTAGCAGCCATCCATAGTCTACATTTTTCCTATTTAAAAAAAAAAAAAAATCCAAGGCCTAATATCTCAATAATAATAATAATAATAATAATAATAATAATAATAATAATAATAATAATAATAATAATAATAAAGGTAAAACAAATCTTAAATTAGATTTGATTTCCAATGAGGACCCCGACTTTCGTCCTTCGGATCCAAGTCATATATATATATATATATATATATATATATATATATATATATATATATATATATATATATATATATATATATATATATATATATATATATATATATATATATATATATATATATATATATATATATATATATATATATAAGCTATTAATTGTAAATGTGTGAAAATATGTTTGGTAAAGAAATCTAAGGATCAGAGAAATACTTTGTGCGAAAACAGACCGTTCAGAATTCCTATCGATAGCCATTTAAATTTTTTTTTATTATTATTATTATTATTTTTTTTTTAAATTCCTTTTTTTCAAAATAAAATTTCACCAAACCCATTTACATTGTTGAATTCCTTTCTCTTTCTGAAACAAAAATTCCAAGGAGGAGGAGAAGGAGAAGATGGAGGGTAAATAAGCAGAGAGAAGCAGTAACCGTTAACTATTTCCCTACAAACATTCTGAAAGGGGCGACTCTCTCTCTCTCTCTCTCTCTCTCTCTCTCTCTCTCTCTCTCTCTCTCTCTCTCTCTCTCTCTCTCTCTCTCACAGATTATTATTATTAACATTTTTTCTTCATTCGGTTGAACGTCTGTCGGTTACGAGGAAAGATTCCTACGTTTTTATTAGCAGAGATTGAAGGCAAAGCATATAATTAGGCATTCAAAGGGAACTCATCTAATAAAACAAAAAAACATTTCTTAGTATTTCAATATATATATATATATATATATATATATATATATATATATATATATATATATATATATATATATATATATATATATATATATATATATATATATATATATATATATATATATATATGGGCATACGGAGGGAGGGGGTGGGGTGAACTTAGAATACAAATACTGCCTAGTCTTGATTTGCCACTGTAGTTCGTCTTTTTAGATTAAAGTATTTCCTGAACCCAATCTGGTGTGTGTTGATGCTGGTTTGTGCAATAAGGACTATCCCCTTTCCATATACATTCTTTTCTAAAATTTTGTAGGCATTGTTCGAGTTAGGATCGAAGAATGCCCATCAACCTTTTTTTTTATCACTAAGGTTTGTATCAATATGTTTATATACTGCTAACATATTTCACATTTGTATTTCAACATTCAAAAGAGGTACAAAAATCTAATGTTGACCCTAATATACAATGCAAACATCTTAGCACATAGCACATGATCAAACTGCACATGAACATTATAGCAACAATATTTGGGCTGGTTCAAACATAGGAGTTATTGATGTGTAGCAGTAATAAATGCACGTATCTTTTTAACATTCTTCTTTTATGTTTCACCTTTCAAAAACACCTTTAAAAAAATAAACAATTTCCACCATTTATCGAAATTTTACCTCGCAACAAATCACTACTCCAACACAATAAAGATAAACAAATCACAAATACATTTCTACTTTTTTTTAAGAGTTCAAAAAATTTTTTTTGCCATTTTTAAAAAAAAATTAGTTATACAATATTTCCCCCCCCCCCTATAACTTAATATAAATATATCGTCATCTACGTAATATACATATATCGTCATTTACTTTATACATATATCGTCATCTATCAACTTATCGATTTGTTTCAATGACGCTGACTGTGACACTGGACAATGACATTCATTACATCACTCTCCAATAAAGAATAAGTTGACTTGCAAAATATGCGCTGAAACCTACAAAAAACTCTTACCAATTTAAATAAACTGTCAATAAATTAAAACCAACCAAGAATAGAATTATATATATATATATATATATATATATATATATATATATATATATATATATATATATATATAATATATATATTATATATATATATATATATATATAATATAATATATATATATGAGAGAGAGAAAAAAAAAAAAATAATGTTTGCCCGCCCGATACAGAGAGAGAATTTAAAAAATTCTTGGAATTTACACACAAAGATCTTTTATGATGAGGAAATGAATTTCTACGCCTTATACAAACACACACACACACACACGGGAGAAACGCACACATGCACACACACACAAAAATTAGAACACAGCTACACATACACACTCTCACACAGGTAAGTAAGCGGAAGCATGTGCATGCGCGCGTACATACCCGGGCCCGCCCACCACAATAATATATATATATATATATATATATATATATATATATATATATATATATATATATATATATATATATATATATATATATATATATATATATATATATATATATATATATATATATATATATATATATACAGGCTTTGGTCAAAGAAAAAGTACTAGCATTTATTTCCCGATTTAATGAATACAACCGATCTTCACTATCGGATAATGAATACAACCGATCTTCAGTATCAGATAACGAATACAACCAATCTTCACTATCAGATACAAACGCACAAATATCTAGTCAACAAATTAATACATAACAAGTGCTTGCTGTTCAACCCAGATCTTCCAAGATAAAAAAAAAAAGAAAGAAAAGAAAAGAAAAGAAATTGGAATGCATAGAATCTCTCTCTCTCTCTCTCACACACACACACACACACACACACACACACACACACTTGATATCTTGTCCAGTCATGAAAATGAGATCTTAGGAGTTACAACTCACTGCATAGATAACAGGGGCTTTATGTGGGCGTCACATTGCACACACAAAATCTGTTGTTTTTTTTGGGGTGGGTGGGGAGAATGAGCAAATTTTAATTAACAGATTTTGACATAGAATCTACGATTAAAAATATCTTAACTGATAATGGTACATAATATCTGATATTCCTCAACTATGATTTTCTGAAATAACTTCTGCCATGGACGAAAATGCAGACTCGGAAAATAATGATCTAAAACACAGTTTTGAAACATAATCCGAGCTATTAGAGTACTAACAACTTAAGGTAATTCTTGCTTTGATCATACTTCGCAGGTAGTATTAAAAGATGGTCTCAAAGAAGCAGGATAGTTAGGTATAACACTGGGCAAAGTTTTAATAAAAGTTGGTATGTTTAATGCATAACAATAGCTACAGATGTTCTTGAAAGAGAGACAAAGAAATCTGGTCGCGCTATTCACTAGAATTTGGAAGTTAAAATAATTGAGCATTTTTGTTTGCAAATTTCAGAAGAAAAGTTAAAACAATATTGGTGTCAACTCTCAGAGAATATGAATGAAGTACTCTTTAACTTATGCCAGAAACTTTTGAATCGTCTGAGAATGTGACTGACTGTGCTCAACAGCAAAACTGTTTCATTAAGCTCTTCTCAAAGGAGGAGGTATGCAATGGGAGAGTTTAGAATAGCATTGTCCATTGCAATAGATATGCAAAAATTCAATGGGCAAAAAGAGACTGGAGAGAATTAGTGAGAGTGTACGAGATGATAAGATGAAAAGACATAGACCCTACCTTTTCAAGGAGCTATACGAGTGGAATTACCCCAAATGTTTGAGGCATTCTCTATACAGGGACAAACAACAATTCTATAAAGAGCAAGCAACTTATGTGGTGAGAATGATGAATGTGCTTCAGAACACCCAACCTATTAGAAGCTTGTTTAGAAAGAGAAATAATGTGATCTTAGAAAGATCACATGAAAAAAAAATCTCTGGGAATATTAAGGACAGGCAAATGTATATGAGTGAGTTTACAAATATGTGATAGTTGTGTGGAAGGTTGTGTCAAGTAGAGAGATGGATGAACTGGGTTTTTGAGGAATTGTTTAAATGACCAGGTTTTTTTCTGCCCCAATTTGAAAAATGAGATCAAAGGTTAGTTGCTCCAAAGCTAGCCTCCTTGTGTCAATTAACTACTGTTGGGATGGGTGTCTTTCAAACTGAAAGGAATAATGAAGGGTGAAGTCATCAACACAGGAGCGGATAGGTGAAGTACTAGAGAGAAGGTCATTAATGAAAATTAGAAAAAGTGTTAGGGAAAGAGGAACACCACTATTAATAGATTTAAAGGAAGAACAGTGGCCATCTACTTCATCTGCTATTGAATGACCAGAAAGAAAATCAGAGTGAAGAGATTCCAAAAGAGGAAAGTTTAGAAATCAAAGATTTGTGCCACCTTATCAAAGGCTTTTGATGTGACTAGCGCGACAGTAAAAGATTCACTGAAATGCCGAAGAGTGGAGGACCAAACTCAGAAAGGAAAAGAAAGTTCACCAGTAGAGTTTTTTTTTTTTTTTCGAAACCCATACTGGCAATCAAAGATAAGATTAGAAGAATCGAGATGTTTCCAAATTTAGAACGAATGGAGGTTACAGAAATGGGACAGAAGTTGGAGGGTTGAGAGGGGTCCTCCATTTTTCAGCATTGGCTGAATACGCACTTTTTAAACAAGAATGAAAGGTTGAAGTAGAAAGACAGACAAAATAGTTTACCTAGCAAGGATTTTTTTTTTTTATTCAAAAACCATACTGGCAATCAGAGATAAGATTAGAAGAATTGAGATGTCAAACTTCTGCAACATCTGTTTTCAGTTAAACCCTATTCAAAAGAAGTCTGTAGGTCATTGCTGGGACTTCTAATCATTCATTAAGGTCACTCTTAAATTAGAGAGAAACCAGATTCCTCTCTCCTTGAAAGGATTATTTTGTGTGTTCCACTAATTTATATCTTCAAACACATTAGTTCTCAACAATGACTCAATTCACTACTACTACTACTGATGATGATAATAATAATAAGAAAAAAAGGTACTTTCTAGTACTGTCAAGTTATTTGAGTTTTAAACATTCACATCAAGGTTCTAAATCAACTCTATCAAACCTATGACACAGATTAAACACTTCATGGCTTTTTCCCACAGTCTTTATCTGTAACTGCTGTTATCTATCATCCTAAGCAAGGAACCTTGCATTCGAACTGAAGTTCTTTTTTCAGTCTCATTCAATTGATCATAGTGACACTGCCAAATATTCAAAGATGGATTCAAATATAAATTGGGAATAGGTGCCACAGCAGCTATTCCCAATTTCAATTCTCTCACCTATCTTCTTCCATATTTACAGAGGAGCTGAAAGCACCTTTTAATGACATAATAAAATCCAGGTAGTGTCAGTCATACAACATACATACATTCAGACATCCTAAGTGCCCTTCAAGCATTTGGTTCTTTACCACAAAAACACCCATGATACCTTGCATAAATTTCTAAGAGGGCTTCATAAATATCATTACAGTTGATAGATACCATCTCTCAACAGCATCAAAGAAATTGTAATAAGAAAGTTAACGAGGAGGTTAAATCCATTTTGCCTCAACAGCATTTCTTCCACTACTTCCTACTGCCATCAGATAGTAGATACAGCTTCTCCAATCATCTTATTATACTACTCAGTTCCATAAGGGCTTCTTAAAATCATTCGTGGTAATGATGGTCTAACAATCATCAGGAGAAAAGCTTTGCAGTATGAGCAGCATTAAGCTCACTGTCATAGTCACAAAAAAAAAAAAAAAAAAAAAAAAAAAAAAAGTCAACTTCTTGTGTGCTTCATCATTGATCTCACCAACTCACTCATGAACACTACATATCCAAATTCCTCTATCCCACTGTTTTTTCAGTTCTGAAACAATATTACCACAAAAAGAACATAATATCTTTGAATGTGACACACCTAACACATTGCTTCTTTCTCTGTATAAATTTAATATTACCCATAAATACTTCTCCCATATCCAGGCTCTCTCACAGTCTTACCTATAAATAGGGTAACAAGCCACAATAATATTTTCTTATTCTGTCATGAATTGCTAATTCAGCATAATTTAGTAGTATTTATATACAAACCTTCATTTAACTTGAATAGAAACCAACTTTAGTGTTGGTTTAAATTTTTAATTCGTGTGACTTCATTACTACAGAAATTCAAAAAACAAAAGATTGTTCATGGAGTTTTAGCTTAATATATTGAGTTTTTGATCGTAACACAAACCTTAGCAAAAAATAGTAACAAAAAATTAAAATAAATTCAGGCAAATGTTAGCATAATTGAACTCAACTGTAGACTTGACAAAATCTATTAGAGTTCAAATCTGAGTTCTACAGCACTTTTGTCTAAATTTTGGGGTTTGGTATTTAAATATAAATTACCATAAAGGCATAAACCCAATGTCTTGAGTAATATCAACTACTTTAATTATTTGTCAAATTTTAGTACTCTTGGCTTTGAAACAGTTATTGTTTCACTGACCTCAAGTTTCTTAGTAAAAAAAAAATCCATGTTGAACAGCATTGAAGACTTTTTATCTAAATTAAATACAAGACTCAGTGTTTTAAAAGACAAGTATTTCTTTATCTAAGAGGAATATTAAATAATTAATTAGCTTCATGACCATGAAACTCATGTCAGTCTATTATTTTTTTTTTTAGTCTTGTTGATTTACTAAATAGAAAAGCAATAAAACCTCTAAAAATTTACACAGATTCACCTTTAACATTTTTGCCTTTTTTTTTTTTTTTTTTAAATTTGCAACACTTAAAAAAAAAAAAAAAAAAAAAGGGCAAGATACCATTTCAAATTATAATACAAGTATATATTTTAATTAAAATATTAAAATACAAAGTTAAAAATGGTTAATTTGGTATATAATCATTTTTTGATTTATTTCATGACACTACTATTTCTAAACATTCCTTAAATTACTTTAGTATAAAAAATATTTGAGTCAGTTCCTACTTTTATAGATTTTTCAAGTTCAAAGACTCACGAAAGAGACATTTACGAGGCCCAGAAAAGTAGAGGTTTATATCTGCATTCATACGGTAAATATTTATTAACGAGCTACAAATTAATATTAGTAAACTTAAAATACGATTATTTTGTACCCTAAATACAATTATTTTGTACCCTAACATTTATTAGTATTTAATTACAAAGGATATTAAAGTTTGGTTGCATTGTCAAGCAATATCGTTAATGTGGATCACAAAGGCTTTTGTTAATTAGATTTCTCGTCTTTAGATATTGATATATCAATACTGATATCTCTTAAAAATAATTAATCAATATTTGAAATAAATATTTAGTTATTAGTTACATTATATATTGAAGGTTATTTTAGGTTAGGTCTGGTTAAGTTGGGTTAGTTATTGTTAAATTTTTAAATTTTATATCAAATTTATAGGTGGCTATTTATTTATCGATATATCAAAAGACCAGAAATACCACAGAAATAACCTTTACCACCACAAAAGTATAGGAGATCGAGTGACCACAAAAGTAAATTGTAAACCTAAATTCTCATCAAGGTAACCCATAAATATAAATAAATACAAAAAAAATACTAAGCCTAAAAAAAAAAATGTAAAAAGAAGTCCTAAGGTTCATAATAATAACCTGATCCAAATCTTTAAATATTATAATGATAAATAATTATTTACCATTTTTCTTCATAAATAAACCTTTTCATACATTAATCTATTATGCATACATTATTAAATGTCTTAAGAAAATATAATTCTATAACTATCAACTGACTCATCTTTTTCAGTTAATAAAACCTTAAAATAACAGAATAAATAAAATCTACTTTGAAAAATCATACTGACTGGCCAAAAATAGATTACAGAAAATCATTCTACCTGGCTAGAGATAGATTTTAAGTTTCAATCAGTTAAGTTCATAATTTTAACCTTCTGAAAAATACCTAGACTTTAAAAAAAATCATACAATGATGATGAATAATGATTTGTAAATACTATGATTATCATTTTAAAGCAAGTAAAATATTTTTTTCTCAAAAACCACTAAATATTTTTAAAAACCTTCAATTTCTATAGATCTTATAACTAAACATTCAAGATAACCTTTTATTTGTGTGGATCTTATAGGATCATATTGCTTGTTAAATTAAACTTAACTACCATATCTTTTTTCCCTCTATTTTGTTTTTCCTTAATATATTTAACACATGTTTTAAGAACACATGGTACTAATTACATTTAATAAATGATTGATGTAAGGTTTGGATGTCATAAATTTATTACATGGAATGTAATAAATTAAGCATGCATATTGTCACAGTCAAAAATTGAATAAAATTACTATATGAATTATAATCCTTCACTATGCTTTATATATTGACTAATCATATATATATATATATATATATATATATATATATATATATATATATATATATATATATATATATATATATATATATATATATATATATATATATATATATATATATATATATATATATATATGCCTATAAAATCAATAACTTATTAGCAATATAACCTAATTGCTATTACAGGCATTGGAATTGACACAGGAAATGGAAATGAAGGCAAAAATTATTTTAACAATGTTCTATTACTATTAATGTTAAATGATCATATATAATACACCTGGTCAAGAACACGAGAAGCAAGGATATTTTTTCCTTTAAAAGACTGCTGACTCCAATAGCAAAACTGCATCAATAAATACTATAGAATCTCAGTTAATTACTTAAATTAGATCAATATATGGATGATCAAGGTATAATAATACAATTGACTCAATTTTTAAAAGCCATAAACTTTGGACAATCCTTTAGGGTATTGGTTACTTCGTTTTGAATAACGAAATAAATTAACTTAGATGAAATATTTGCATATAATGTAGCTTAAAATTGCATTTTGTATGTATAACAATGTAAGTGGACTTATTTTAAGCATGATGAAAACTTAAATCTAAGAGAAGTCATTCAAAGCAAATGGTAACTGCACTTTATTTGGACCAGGACAATCTTAATAGATCCATGTGGCTTCTGACCAGGGTCGAAAAAAAATCATAGTTTAATGGTTTATTTTAAAAACAATAAAAACCATGCTTTGGTTCATTTTTTATTTTATTATTTTTTTATTTTTCAGCTTTAAATGTGATAATTTAGTGGTTTCTTTGCTTATATAACATTTACATCATTTATATTAATGTTTTCATAACTTTCTGCATTGTAATATTTAAACTATGCATTATAAAACAACAATTCAGTTTTAATTGATGAGCCATTCTTTCACCTTTTATAAAAAATAATATATATAATATATATATATATATATATATATATATATATATATATATATATATATATATATATATATATATATATATATATATATATATATATATATATATATATATATATATATATATATATATATATATATATATATATATATATATATATATATATATATATATATATATATATATATATATATATATATATATATATATATATATATATATATATATATATATATATATATATATATATATATATATATATATATATATATATATATATATATATATATATATATATATATATATATATATATATATATATATATATATATATATATATATATATATATATATATTATATATTATTATATTAAACTAACACTGCACAAGCCACAAATATTGAGATTTTAAATAATAATGATAATAATAATGATAATAAAATAATAATAATTAAAATATTAAATAATAATGATAAGAATATATATATATATATATATATATATATATATATATATATATATATATATATATATATATATATATATATATATATATATATATATATATATATAGCTTAGTTATTAGTTTAAGAATGTTCTTCAATGTGTATAATTGCGGGTAAGCATTTGCCAGCTTGAAAGAGAACAGTTGTTCAGCTCTGAAGTTGAAAGGGTTAGGGATATCATATTAACTATTAAGTAATTTACTGTAATTATATGACGATGACATGACTCTCCATTCTTCTACTAATTTCAAATCTGCTTCCATTCTGGCCAATCTTGATAGGATTTCCCTGTGGGGTCACCACAACCTTGTGAAATTCAACTCTTTGAAAACTGTAACTTCTTCACATCTCTCTCTCAAAAACCACCTCTAACTTTCCTATCTCCTTCAATGGCTCTTCTATCTCACCTGTGAACAACAAACATTCTTGGTCTAAACATAAACAACAAATACCTTGGAAACTTCATATCACAATGTCGCTAAGGTTGCCCCTAAGAAACTGGCTGTTCTGCTCAGATTGTGGAAATTTTTTTCCCTTCTTAATAGTTACTCCAATTATATATATAAGGGTCTTATCCATCCTTGCATCGAGTACTGTTCTCACATTTGGGTTGGTTCCAGTTCCACACTTCTTTAGGACAGAGTTTAGACTAGACTCCTCTTCTCTATGGCATGATGTTGGCACACACTCACTTTTCTATAGGTACTGCAATAGCAGGTGTTCAAGGGAGTTGACCTCTCATATTCCACCTCCATTGTGTTGCCTTTGCAGCACACAAGGTACCTTGTTTGCACATGATTTTTTTGCAAATACTACATACTCTAGGCTTGCACATTGTGATACCTCCTCCTTTTCAGTCACCTCTTTTCTTTGTTACTTCCTACCTTCTTCCATTTTTCTGCTGTATTTAACCTCTCTTTAAATCTTCTGTATGCACCCACCTGAGAGATCTAGTTAGGCTAGGTGGGTTTTCTTTTATTCTTCAATTATGCTCAATTCTTAAAAGGTACAATGGTACAATGCAACAAAAAATAATAAATAAATACGGTATATAAATAATTAAATAAATAAAATTACAATGTCTCCCATTTAAATATATATATATATATATATATATATATATATATATATATATATATATATATATATATATATATATATATATATATATATATATATATATATATATATATATATATATATATATATATATATATATATATATATATATATATATATATATATATATATATATATATATATATATATATATATATATATATATATATATATATATATATATATATATATATATATATATATATATTATATATATATATATATATATATATATATATATATATATATATATATATATATATATATATATATATATATATATATATATATATATATATATATATATATATATATATATATATATATATATATATATATATATATATATATATATATATATATAGGAATTTTTACTATACACAAAAAATTATAAATCTTTTATTTTTTGATTAAAGGTTATTTTATTTTAATTTTATGTTCTAGAATTCTAGTCTTATATAACCAGTTTGCATATATATATATATATATATATATATATATATATATATATATATATATATATATATATATATATATATATATATATATATATATATATATATATATATATATATATATATATGATTCGGCTGCCGTCGAGAGAGGATGTGCTTGGAAGCAGATGGGACGAAGAAAAGATAGGAACATCACAAGGTAGTCAGAAGAGAAGAGAAGAGAAGAGGAGTGGAGAAGAGAAGAAATGAGAAGAGAGGAGAGGAGAAGAGAAGAGAAGAAAGAGAAGAGAGGAAAAGAGAAGAGAGGAAAAGAGAAGGCTACTGAATATGAAGCTTCATGATCTTCTCTCTGAAGTTGCAGAGTTTGTGGAGTTTTGCAAGAATTGACCAAATGTAAAACAAAAATTTAATATTTCGTTATAGTATTTCAGTATTTTTTAAATAGTAAATTAAAAAAAATTGAGAAGCAACATATATTTCGGTGCAAAGTACTTTTGACAATTAATGGAACATTAGATATTTAAAAGAAAAAAAAAAAGAATTGGTCAATAATGAATGATGATTTCGTCGCAGTCGAGTCAGATGAAGATTAGCTCTTTGCATGGTTTTAAGGACTGGGAACCCTTTCAACCAGGTTTTATTCCCATGTACAATTGCAGGAATGTCAAATTTCTGCAATTGACTCCACCCTGCATCATGCGGGAAATGGTGTATTGTATAAAATATATATATATATATATATATATATATATATATATATATATATATATATATATATATATATATATATATATATTATTTAATTATTAAAATATTTTTTATTTATTAAAAAAAAAAAAAATCATATTTTTTTTTTTTTTTTTTTTTTTTTTTTTTTTTTTTTTTTTTTTTTTTTTTTTTTTTTTTTTTTATTTATATATATTTATATATATATATATATATATTATATATTATATATATATATATATATATATATATATATATATATATATATATATATATATATATATATATATATAAACCAATTGATTTAAACCAAACAACCCTGCTTCTGACTATTTTAATTTTCTTATGTTTTTGTGTGTCAAAAGACCAGGGTTCCAGGTCTATTATTTAAAAATTATCCGGCTCTGATTCTACTCAAACTCAAACCTTTATGGCTCCTGGTTTTACAGACTTACACAGGTTGCCACATGAAACAAATTTAATGAGTAAAGAGTTAAAAGAGAAAAAAATGACAACCAGCTCCCAAATCAGATTACCCAACTCTGTTAAAGTCAACAAAATGGAAATACATATAAGATATTAAAAACATGAAATATAAATGTATAACAATAAATTAATTGTAAACTAGCATTCTCTTAAGAGAAGGCACTCTTTCTTATCAAGAGTTTTACATAAAAATTTAAAATTTCAATAGATAGAAATCATGTCCCTAATGTTAAAAGGTTTGATTCTAAAGCACTGCCTTTTAACTTTTTTAATACTTCTTATTAGTAATTACCTTTATTTAAATTATACCTATATTTTACTATTTTGGTTTCTATATATTAGATCTGATTTCTAATTTTAAATCTTTTATAGATTTTTGATACAGGCCTATGGAAAAGATAATTTAAAAAAATACTTACGAGTGACTTTGCAGTTACATTATACGGGAAGTTGAATTTTTGATGGTAGAGATTTTGATATTGAAGAATGGTTTGAAGTAGATCCATTCTGTTCCATTTTGGCTTTATCTACTGGAGTTGATGCTATACTATAACTCAGTATATGAGGAGGTGAATTTTTTTGCTGTGAAGAGCAAGCCATATCAGCAGATACTCTATGAATTTGGTGTGCTAAATTGGATTTTAGGGAAGTTTTTAATTGAACAGCAGATGAAGGATAAGGTGGTGGTGGAGGTGCTTTTAAAACCTCTAGTTTCTGTTGCTGGGCTTCCCTAACAACAGATGAGGGATAAGGTGGAGGAGGAGGAGGGGTAGAGCAGGGTAACGATTTATTTATATTATTTCTAATTAAACTCTGTGGTGACTGAGAATCATTAGAAATTTTTGAAATATCTGACTGAGAATCACATTTTTTCACAGCAGTTGAAGGGTATGGAGGTGGTGGTGGTGGCTGAACACCAGCAGCACTTTTCAAAACATCAATATTGGCATAATTAGGATTGATCTTAATGGCAGATATAAGATCACTGTTTCTTTTACTATTACTATTAAATATCAAGGGTGAATTACCCAAACTTTGAGTTGCAGTTAAAATAGGGGGTTTCCCTGGATAAGGAGGAGGTGGGGTATAAGCAGCAGAATGGTTAGAAGATAATGGGCTTAAAAATACACCTGGTGATATAGGTGATCTTGGGCATGGTTCACAGCAATTACCCTGACATCTTACAATTGTACTAGACTTGTTAGGGTTTCCCTGCAAAATCCATTTTGAATTTGCATCCAAGTCATCATCTACATATATATTCCTTCTCTCTTCTACATAAATATTTCCTCTCGGAATAACAAAATGCTTCCCTTCTAAATCTTGTTCAATTCTTGGAGGCAATGGAGTACAGAGTGCTGTTGTTGTTATAGTTGTTGTTGTTGTTGATACTGATCCTGATTTTTCTACCCTCAGAATCAAGCAGAAATTTCACTACTTACTGGTCTATGTTTTCTCTCAAGACTAGAAACACAAAATGCTTGATTATAGCTATTACGAGGACTTGAATGTTTAGAATCTTGAGAGCTTAAGCTCGATCTGGGACTGGCATACTTATTTTCTATAACTGTAGCAGCTAAGTTTCCAGTACTATGAGTACCATAATATGTATTTATATTTTCGTAAGTATGTAACTTATTTGAAAAAGCCTTACCACTAAGGCTTAGTTCTGAGGAAGTTGGGGGTAATAGTATACCAGAATTAGGGTTATACACAGAACGAGAACTAAAGCAAACTGCTGGTGAATATTGAGAATCGTGACTTCCACCACTCAAACTCGATCGAGGACTGGAATGTGTTGAATTATTTAATGTATTTCTACAGTAAACTGGAGGCGGCTCATATTTTACATGGCCTGAGTACAATGGCTGTCCATTAACTGTTTTAATAGGCTTTGCAACAGAGTAAGCTATATTTCCATTTACTTTAGATGATACAAGTTCAATATTCTTATCACACAAATGAAATTTACTTGGTAAAACATTTCCATTTGGGCTATTAGTCACTGAAGAATAGCTTAATGAGGCTGGAATGCTATTAATAATTGGAAACGTCTGTGTTATACCATCTGGTTTAACAATGGAAGATATGGAATTGTCACCTTTTGTGAGAGGAGGTTGAGACTGTATAAATGCTACAGAATGTGGCACATAATTGGAACCTGTTACATTTTTACAGACAGCTATATGCCCAACTGTTTCTGGCAACTTTGGGGTTGCAAATTTAGAGGCATCAATAACATTTCTTGCATTTAAAGAAACAGAAGAATTTGGGCTTTTAGGGCGTATTAAATTATCACAATTGGTACCTTTATCAGTAATTAAGCTTTCGATTGCACCAACTCGGTGGCATAAAATTTTTGAGGGAACCGAAGCAACCGAAAAAGAAGAGGAAGTAACACAAAGAGTAGTAGGTGTGTTATTATAAAGAGTTTTGGCGACTGCGCATTCTTCACCAATATTTGAGGCAGTTACTGATAAGAAATCACAGCTCGAATTCGTTTTGGACTTATCACTAATATTGTTTTGCACTGGTTTATTGTTAAAACCTAAAATCTGAGATTGCTTAATATCACTTTGCCCAGTTGGAATGTGGTTATCAATATTATTAAATTCAGATGTATGTAAATTTAAGCTCCTATTCAAGTTAGTCACATCTGTTTCACCGTTATAACTACATTGGGCCATTGTACAAAAATACTCAATCAACAAAGACAAATTTCACTCGTAACATCATTATTCTCACACATTACAATCCACAAGTGTCATCGCGGAAGTATAAACTTTGTTATTGTGTTGATCTCACAACACCCCGTAAAGCAAATACCAAAGAATTTTCATGCCCTCTTTTACATGTTTAGAAGATATGGTTCAATTTACGCTAGAAATATTCACAAATTTTAAAATGAAATATAAAAATAAATTTGCAAATTAAATTTATAAAGCTGGCAGATAAGAAAAACGAATCTATGTGAGAACTACTTAATGTCGCTCTCGCTTAAATATATATATACATATAAAAAATAATAATAATAAAAAAAGAGAGAGAGAATGGTTAAAGAAAACGTAATAGCAGTGATGATTCATTTATTAATGGATAACTATGGTAAAAGATTCTGAGCTGATATATATATATATATATATATATATATATATATATATATATATATATATATATATATATATATATATATATATATATATATATATATATATATATATATATATATATATATATATAT
>SEYY01024882.1:102500-105000 GCA_009176605.1 Armadillidium nasatum
CTTTTGAGCCACTCAATATCTTCCCACGTAAGAGAACTTGAAAAATATGAGGCGAGGTATTCTAAAAATCCGCCTTTTGATTTCGTTACTTCTTCGGGGAATTCTATTTCATCGAAATTGGCCATTCTGAAAAGGTTGAAAATATGACGGAGAATTATTATTATTATTATTATTATTATTATTATTATTATTATTATTATTATTATTATTATTATTATTGTGTTGGTTTATAGGAGATAGATTGTTTCTGAAAATAGAAGTAAAGAAAAACGTATATTTTGAAGCAAAAACAGTGAGCGATGTTCAACTAAATATCAGTCCATATAAAGGCTTAAAAATATATATATATATATATATATTATATATATATATATATATATATATATATATATATATATATATATATATATATATATATATATATATATATATATATATATATATATATTTTTTTTTTTTAGTTATCAATTCAATTTTAAAACAATTATATAATGCTGTTAGAAGTATATACTAGAGGGTAAAGTAATAATTTTTTTATTATTCTTAAATGGTACTGGCTTCAACAGGGTGGTTATTTTTGTACATTTGAGAAGATCACTTTTTGACATTTATTGAAGTTACCAATAAATAAATAAATAAATTCACTACCTCTGCTCTGGTAAATTCTCAAGCACTGTAATGCTAAGCGCATTGTAAGGTTCAATTTTAGTACCTAAACTTGGCTTCTAAAAAACTATTCCTTCAATATAACTTTTTTCTGTCAAAATTTTGTATCACTCAAAATTTTATTTTTGTTGCCAAAATAAAAAAATAAAAAAATAAATAAAAATATTTAAAAAAAAAGCCTCAACTTCATTTTCTGTATACTTTTATTTGTCTATGGTGTTTAAAAATGACTAAAAAATCGCCTATTTTAGCACTAAATATCTTGATAGAAAAATACACAAAACTGAAATTTACATACATTAAAATACTCTATTAAAATTAATTTCATTTGAAATATTGAGTTTGAGACTCAAGTGGCTTGAGGGATACAACCTTAAAAATATAAGGACAAACTATTTTATTTTTTAATATCTTATTGCGGGTTAGTTACAGGTCTTAATACATATATTTTTGAATCATTATAGTATTGGACTATTGGCTATGCTAAAAAGTGTAAACAATCATACGGTGGCTCAAAGGTAAAGTGCTTGAGGGCTCCGGTTCGATCCCAGTTTTTTTTTTTTTTTTTTTTTTTTTTTTTTATTAGATGTATGCTAAGTAAAAATATTAGATTTATCCTTCTTCTAAATAATATAAATATATATATTAAAGGAGTAACATTTTTAAAGCAATAAAAAAATAATATAAAATATTTGATTTAAATCATTCGAACTCTCATAAATTACAAAGATTTATATTAATTATAACTTAAACCCATTTACCTTAGATGAGAAGGTAATGTAAATTTATTTCTATGGTCGTTGTACCGTATTCCAATTGCCGGAAGATCTATTGTAACGACCAAGGCCTTGTAGCCAGCTTTCTCAGCACGTCGCACCAACTGAGTTGTCAGATTTCTAATTCAAAATAATTCCAAGATTAAATCTTAATAATAATAATAATAATAATAATAATAATAATAATAATAATAATAATAATAATAATAATAATAATAATAATAATAATAAAGAGAAGTTTAGTTTTATTAAAAGGTAACTATTGCACTCAAAATGGTGTGGAGCTCAAAATTTATTTATGGCTTCGGACACACAATGCTTTTTAAAATTTCTGAATATCTTTTTATACAAATTAATTAATTATTTAATAAAAAAATAAAAATAAAAACTTACTTATCACTATAAACATAAAGTTGAAAAAATTTCAAAACATTTTCTTTGCTAACTGTTTCTAAATCCGTAGTTGCTGAAGTGCTTAACCCATATACGGCACCAATTTTGCCGGCAGCTACATATATATATAGGTTCAAGTATAGATGAAGCAACCATTTTCAGCGGTCGAAAAAAAACGTAAGAATTTAGTGTAAATTTAAAATGATTTCGGGTAAAAATAATTAAAAAGTTTTTTTTTTTTTTTTTTTAATTATATATATATATATAATATATATATATATATTATAATATATATATATATATATATATAATATATATATATATATAATATATATATATATATATATAATATATATATATATATATATCATAAAAATAAACTAAATTAAAAATTAGCGATATAATATCGTTATGAATAAATTTCCTTATTATTCAATTACAACATGTATACTATAACCTATATATAACGTAACCTAGCCTTAACCCTAACCTACCTACTAACGTTAAAAACCTATAACTTATATATATAACCTAAACCTAACCTATACCTACCTAACCTATACCTATATACCTAACCTAACCTAACCTAACCTAATATAACCTATATATTATAACCTAATAACCTAACCTAACTTAACCTAATAAATCTCCTCTCTCTCCTCCTC
>SEYY01024882.1:110000-127500 GCA_009176605.1 Armadillidium nasatum
TCTTGAAGGCTCCGGTTATCCCACTAATATATATATATAAATATATATAATATATATATATTATATATATAATCTATATTATATATATATATAATATATATATTATATATATATATAATATATAATATATAATATAGATAAATTAAAGAATTATTTCACCATAATTCACACAGTACAAGACCATAATAAAAAATTAGTGTGACTAAAACATTTTTTTATATACATTGTCAGGTAGAATATTTACTTCACTGATATAACATAAATATATAAATAATATATATATTATATATATATATATTATATATATATATATATATATATATATATATTATATATATATACACTCTGGTCGGTAAAAGCCTGACATGCTAATTTCCACCAGAGTTGGGGGGAATGTCGGAATCATGGTTAATTAATGGCCGACATGTCCCGATACAAGGCGTTTGAGAGTGTTCAAGTCAAAGGAAGTTGGGAATATAGATAAAAGGAGTGTGTTCTAGAGTTTACCAGTAGAGTACAGGAAATATTGAGCATAGATGTTATGTCTGGGGTCATAGAGTTGGAAAGAGAAAAGAGGAAACCGTGTACAAAGACTTGTCGCACGAGCCCTTCTCAGTAGAGGTGGTATGCCAAGTGAGAGTTCAGAAGAGCAGTGTCCATTGGAATAACGATAGTATAGAGAGAGTGAAGCAACAATTCGGTGGACAGAAAGAGACAGGAGAGAGTTAGTGAGAGCGAAAGAGTTGATAAAACGAAAAGCCCTAGACTCTACAATTTCCAGGAAAGCAATATGAGTAGAACCACCCCAAATGTGAGAAGCATACTCCATACAGGGGTGAATAGCACACCTATAAGTAGCAAGAACTGGGTGATGTGAAGAAATTCTGAAGACACCTCAGAACAACCACCTCTAGAAGCTTGTTTAGAAAGAGAAGTAATGTGATCTTTCCAAGAAAGATCACAAGGAAATGAAACACCAAGAATATTAAGGACAGATGAAGGTTTGAGTTGTATGTTTTCGAAGATGTCATAGTTGTGTGGTTGGATGTGTTTATTTTGTTTTCTCTGCTCCAAATCGAAATACGAGAAAGATCAGAGGTTAGTTGTTCCAAGGCCACCTTCCTTGCAACAATTAATTGCTGTTGTGAGGGGCACTTTTCAGATTGAAAGGAGTAATGAAGAGTATTGTCTCGGAATAGGAGTAGATAGGTGCATGATAAAGTAATAAAAAGGTCATTAATTAAAAGAAGAAAAAGAGCTATAGGGATAGAACAAATCCCTGAGGAACACCACTATTAATAGATTTAAAGGAAGAACGGTGGCCGTCTACAACAGTTACTAAAGAACAACCGGAAAGGAAATTAGAGAGAAAGCCACAAAGAGAAAAACATAATCCAAAAAGAGGGATGTTTAGAAGTCAAATCTATTTGCCAGACTCTATCAAAGGCTTTCTATGTCTCCAACTCTACAGCGAAAGATTCACCGAATAGAATTATACATATATATTATATTTATATAATATATATATATATATATATATATATATATATATATATTATATATATATATATATATATATATATATATATATATATATATATATATATATATATATATATATATATATATATATATATATATATATATATATATATATATATATATATATATATATATATATATATATATATATATATATATATATATATATATATATATATATGTATATATTATACTATATAATAATTATTATATTTATATTATTATATATATATATATATATATATATATATATATATATATATATATATAAATATATATATATATATATAATATATATATATATATATATATACTTATAGCTGCGATTTGGGTTTTTAAAGCTGATCATTAAAATTTCATGGAGCAAAAGTTAAATTTGTTATCTTTACAGGCATTGAATTACTTTTCAGCTACCTAATATTACAATTTCTTTCAAGCATGATATTTCTGCTCGCTCTCTGAATTTTTAATACTAAGTAGAGATACGGCCATGATCGAGGGTATCCTTCATGCGGATCTCAAAACTTGCATTTCCAACCTTTTGCAAACTGTTTTGTCAATGCCTAGCAACTTCAATGTTACCTTCCTGCTGGAGGCGTAAGTTCATTTGATCTATGACTCTCTCCTTTCTTTAACTATCGTCCTATTGCTTTAATTTCTCTGTTCTTTACAAAATTTTCGAGTCTATTCTTAAGGGAAAGATGTGAAAGCATCTTAAATAATTTTAAATCTTCTAATCTTATCTCAGATAGTCAGTAGGACTATCTGAGATATTGGTGATATTTTCCCTTCTCTATGACTCATGGTCTTCTGCTCCTAGGCCTTTTGGTATATATTTTTATTTTTTTTATGTTGTATGAAATTCTGTCACCGTATGTAGTAAAAATGTTTAATGAAAGTTGTTTTTCAATACCCTTTCCTTTTAAATTACATTAAATCACAAAAGAGAAATTCATTCTAATTTTATTTCATTTCAAGAACTAATATAATATTATAAGAACTTTGGGTTTAGTTTTTATTAAGACCTGAAAGAGAAGGATCGCAATTAGTGTTACAATTAAATAATAAGAGGAGACTTACTATGAACTGTTTCTAAAGAAACGATAGCTCTAGAAGTTCCTTCGTATACGAATTTGATATAATTAAGAACGTTACGCAGCTATATATTTGAGTAGAAGGTAATAGAAATGATAGTAAGAAAGAGGCGAATAAGGAAAAATATATAACCTCATACCTCGATCATACCTTATACCTTCAAACCTTCAAATTTTGAGGACTTGTAATGAACAAGCAAAAACATTTACATTTTTAATATCGTCTAGACTCGACAATGATTTGATAAAAAGTATTTTTCATTTATTTAACCGGTAGTTTGTTTAGTTGAAAAAGTGTGTTACATCGATAAAAAAAAAAAAAAAAAAAAAAAAAAAAAAAAAAAAAAAAAAAAAAGAAAAGAAAAGAAATCAACTCTACAAACCCCTATCAAGGAGATCTTAAAATATACAAAAAGTATATACACTAGATAAAATCAAAATTTACCATATAATAATATAATTTACCATATAATTATAGTTATGTATTATAATTTACCATATAATTATAGGGTAAACTTTGATAAAATAGTGAAATCATATAAACAGTTTTTATAATATCCATTCTATCAATTGGATGTTTGAAAGTGTTTCAAATCTGCAAGATGAGAGTTCTAAATATGAAATATAGTGGTTGGTGGTTTTAGTTGTACAATTACTAAAAAAATAATTTTAAAAAATTCGTTACTGTCTATTTCAGATAAATACTACCAAAGTTTACCCTATAATATGGTAAACTTTGATACTACCAAACTTGCCATTAATCATAAATCTTATATCGGCCTCATTATAGTATACTGCTATGTAGCCCTAACTACGCTATTTGTAATGTAGACTATGCAACTTGCGGACAATCTCTAAGAGGAAGACCGGCAGGGCCAGGAACGATCTACGAGGGCTAGGACAAAAGGGATTTTATCTAGGAATTTTGATTTAAAATCTTTATTAGCACAGTGTGTATGTATCAAACATTTTTACTTTGAATTTAAAATTTATTAATTTTATAATTATATGGATATTTTGTTAAGATCTTTTGCTAACTTCACAGACATATATTTTGTTACCCTATATTCAGTTATCCTAAATCAGACGATAAATTTGGTTATTGTTTTGACAGATATTTTAGTTTTTACCCAATAAGGATTATTTTTTGATTATTGTGTAGAAATGATGGAACCCAAACAAAATATAAATGCTTTAAATTTGCCAAATGAACCTTGGAATAATCTTTTTATATAACTTTAAAAAATAAAAATAAAGGAAAACTTCAACTAAGATTTTATAATAAAAATACCCCAATTTAATTTTTCAGATCTGGTGAGCCATTTTTGACTTCTAATTTATTCTACCCAATCGAAGTTATTAAAAATAAACTATATGTAAATGTAATAAGAAGCCTAATTGAGGTAGAAATCCAACAAAAATCACTATAAGAAATATAACTTTATACATCTAGATTCTAATTTTGAAAAGTAATACTGATATATTGAATTGATAAATTAAATTTAAATGTATAACAGAAAACATCTGTCTATAGAGAACTTCACCCTTTATACCCTTAACCCCATATGTAAAAAAAAATTTTATATATCGATATTTATGTAATTTTAATTTTAATATGAATATATTATTAAAGTTGGTAATTATACAATTCAACTGAGCATTTTTTTTCTTACTACATCGAAACTGAAGACTAAATAATATGAAAACAATTTTTTTAGTTAAATTGAGGCATAGAAAATGATTTTGTGCACTAAAAACACTAAAAAAAAAAATGGAAAGTATAAATAAAAAAGAGTAACATGTATGATTATATTATTTAACAATACATTGTACAACTTCAATGATGTATTATCATTTACTATGCATTGCCAGGTTGTTGCATCAGTATTGAAGTGAATATTTTAGTCATTTCAGACCTAAGAAAAGATTTCATTCCCATGTATGGTTACATGAGAGGGATCATTTACAAGAATTCTTGTGAAGATAAAACAATTTTAATTGGAACATTTAAATCACAGGTCTCGGATCATTTCACTGATGAATATGAAGCATTCTGAATTGTTTTAGCAGGAACCTGGAGATTTATATCAGAAAATCAAAGTGAAAAATCGCCCTTATAGAACAGTAAAATATTAAAATGAGTGGAAGATATTTCAAAATAATCAGTTATCATTCTCGTAAAATGAACGACAGAGCACTCCACATTTTACTTTAACTGTTTAATCTTGTTTTACATGTATTTTTTTTTTTTTATTTATTAATTGAAAGGATCAGAAGAGAAAAACTAATTTTAATTTCTAGTTTTCTATATACTAGTTTATTATTTCATTTTCTTTTTTACTTTGATATATACTACGTAAATTCACATTTTTTTTAATTTTAAAATTTAAATATTATTATTATTATTATTATTGAATCTTATATTTATTATATGCAAAAAAATTATATTTTTTTTACAATAGGGTTTGCAAGAATAAACTCAAACTTGGATCCAGTATAAAATCTAGACTAAGCACATCATTAAATATATATATATATATATATATAATATATATATATATATATATAATATATATATATATATATATATATATATATATATATATATATATATATATATATATATATCTGAATCCGGGGCAAAGGCCAGAGGTCCTACCAATTCTCACCGAAGTTAAAAAGTTCATATCTAGTTATGTCTAGACACACGGCGTTTGAAAGTGTGCAAGTGAAAGGAAGCTGGGAAAACAGATAAAGGGAGATTTCCAGACTTTAACAGTAGAGAATATATAAGATTGAGCACAGCAATTAAATTTGGGTCTGAGAGTTGGAAAGAGAAAGGATGAGACTATGTAGAAAGGCGTGTCACACAAGCTCTTCTCAATGGAGGAGGTATGTGATGAGAGAGTTCAGAAGAACAGTGTCCATTGTAATAGTGATAGTATAAAGAGAGTGATACAACAATTGAATGGGCAGAAAGAGATTGGAGAGAGTAAGAGTGAGAGAGTTGATGAAACGAAAAGCCTTAGACTCCACCTTCTCAAGGAGAGCTGTATGAGTGGAACTACCCCAGATGTGTGATGCATAATCCATACAGGTGCAAATAACACCCATATAGAGAGCGGGGTCTCAAAACACCCACGCTCTTAGAAGCTTTTTTAAGAGAGAGAATTAATGTCATCTTTTCAAGAAAAGTCATGAGAAAAAGATACACTGAGAATATTAAGAACAGATGAAGGTTTGAGTTTGTGATTTTGAAGAAGATATCATAGTTGTGTGGAAGATTTTGTCTAGTGGAGAGATGGAGGAACTGCCCCAATTTTGAAATACATGAAAGATCAGAGGTTAATAGCTCCAATGCTACCCTCCTCGAATTTATTAACTGCTGTTGGGAGTGATGTCTTTCAAACTGAAAGGAGTAATGAAAGGTGGAGTCATCTGCATAGGAGTGGATAGGAGATGAAGGTAACAGAGAAGGTCATTAATGAAAAGTATATAAAGTGTTGAGGATAGCACAGAACCCTATGGAACACCACTATTAATAGATTTGAACAAAGAACAGTGACTGTCTACAACAGCTGCTATAGAATGACTGGAAATAAATTAGAGAGAAGAGAAGGATAGATACCAAAAGAGGGAAGTTTTGAAATCAAAGTTTGTGCCAGACTCTATCGAAAGCTTTTGATATGTCCAGCTCACAGCAAAAGATTTACCAAAATGCTGAAGAGCATATATATATATATATATATATATATATATATATATATATATATATATATATATATATATATATATATATATATATATATATATATATATATATATATATATATATATATTATTATTATTATTATTATTATTTATTATTATTATTATTTTAGGAAAATGTTTGCCAGAACTACATCACGATTGATTCAAAATGTCTCCAGAGTTGGAGTGAGGGGCTATGCTGATAATCCTATGGCCTTCACATTTGCTTCCCAAAGTCAGGTAAAAAAAAAAAAATTGGTTATAGTGCTAGTACATGAAATTTATATCAACTTGTCTTATCTATTTTTTTTTTGTATATATATATCGTTATATTACATTAAGAAAGTCATTACATATGTTACCACTAAGAGTACTTTAAGAATGTTACCATTAATGTTACCTCAGAGCTTTCATATAAGCTTTTATTCAGGAGCATTAAATGTTACCTCTAAGAATATAAGACTTTGAATAATAAAATTGATGTTAAATTTTTTAAAATCTATCTCCTTACACTAAAAATTATTTTTTTTTATTGGCTTTTTGTATTTATTTATTTTTCCTGTTTCAAAGGCAATGGCTCACTTAAAAATTTTTTTGTGATCTTTGAGAATGAATATCACCAACAATTGTTTCAGTATAACACGTAACAATTTTGGTTACAAATGATTGTTTATATAGAATGTTTGCACTTGCAGTTTAGTATTAATAACGAAATTGTAAGACGATCATAATATTTTGGTTATAATTTTGCTATATTGCTCAGCGAATAAGTTTATTTTTGCTGAAAATGATTTAAGATAATGATTATTATTATTTTTATTTTTTTGACAGGTATTTTACAATGCAGCTGATGTAAAACAAGTGGATGTACCCTCATTCTCAGGCAATTTCGGTATTTTGCCCAATCACGTTCCAACATTAGCCGTCATAAAACCTGGAGTACTCACTGTATTTGAAGGAGATGGTTCACAAAAAAAATTCTTTGTTAGCTCAGGAATGATTTCCATCAATGAAGATTCATCAGGTAGTGCTAATACACAATTGTTTAAGTTACTCATTCTTATTTTGTCATTCATATATAGTAGAGATGTACCGATAGTATCGGTATCGGCAGTATCGGCCATTTTTTTGGATATCGGTATTGGTTAATATGGCCGACACTTGTCCGATACTCCGATACTTTGAATTCGACTACTAAGTGATGTCTTTACCTTAAAGGAGTATATTATGTCATGTTTGAATAATAGCTTTTTTTATATTTTGTCTTTTCTGCTGATTAATTGAGGTCTCTTCTTTCATTATTTTTATTCTTGTAGCTAGTTAAAGAATCTTCTTGTAAATTGTAATCATGTTAAAACATAAAAGCGAGTAGCTAAACTTTGTTAATACTTACTGGAAAATGGAAATGGAATATTTTTTGAATAAACACAAACATAAAAAAGTTATTATATTTTGCATTTATTATTCCTAAAAGATAATATTTTAATTTATAAAATATACTTGGGCACAAACAAATATGAAATACATAACTAAGGATTGTGTACATTGAATGCAATCCTCAGTTGCCTAGCAGTACACAAATTTTCTATCTTATTACTGTATTTCTTATAATAATTAAAATATCGGCATCGGCACCTAAAAAAATAGAGTATCGGTATCGGCCTCTTTACTGGTATCGGTAAATCTCTAATATATAGTCAAAGTTTAAAAAATATTTGTCTTGAATATTTCATAACATCTTCAAAAAGTATGTGACTGTTTATCTTTTTCTCATAAGTGAGTTAAAACTTGGTGTATAATATTTTTTGTCTATGGCAGAGACCGAGTATATTAACAGTTTTAATAGCTATTTTACTGCATGAGTAGTTTATACAGTTACATGTCTGGCTCAAGGCATGGTCCTGAATTGGATATTTAGAATTAATTTTCTAGAAGAGTACCATTCTTGGATAAAGCCAATGCCCTTCGGATGTGAACTTGGGGAGGTAGGGTGAAAAAGAGGTTTTAATGTAATTGTAGGAAAATAATTAGCACAATTTTTGAAATAACATTTAAATTTTTGAATTACTAAAAATTCATCTCAAAATATTGTGTAGAAAAAAATAAAGTTAAATAATCCTGCCAAGCGCTCATGCTTGAGAGTATATATGCATATTACATAATGCTTTTTTTAATTATAAACCAATTTTGCTATATGATAAATGCTCCGTATTTGGGCTTTCAACTATGATAAAGAAGAATTTTGATTTGAATTCATTTTTAGCACAGTTTGTGTACTTGTTATTTGGTCATTTTTCTTGAGAAAGTAAAGTAGTAATTTTAGCCTAAGATAATAAATTAAATTTTGGGAAGTAAGATACCTACTTCTTAGTTTTTATTGATCTACCTTTCATGAAATACTAATACTTATGAACTTATTCTGTTTGTGCCATTATGTACTCATTTAGCCTGTCCCCAAAAAGTGGATCATCTCCCCTAAGTAACTATAGTTGATATTGCTTTAATCTTAGTTTCTTTCAAAATTTTCAAATTTATAAAATCCTGAAAATTGGAAACATTTTAAGTTTTTTGGTGTTACCTTAAACAGACAGTTTGTCTTATTTAAACCATTGCTGTGATGTTTGATATAACGATAGCTTTCAAGAGAGTTTGTTACAGAGTTTTAATTTTCAAACTTCGTATCTAATCATCTCTTTATCACTTCATCTCTGGTTTCTTTTCTGATTATTTTACAGTGAATGTTATAAATACCCACTGTTCATACTTAATCTTTTTATAGTGGTTCCGTTGGGTCTTTCTTTCTCTCTCTCTCTCTTTTTTTTTTTTTTTTTTTTTTTTTTTTTTTTTTTTTTTTTTTTTTTTTTTTTAATTGATGGCCTTTCATTGTTACCATTTATCCACTCTTATGCTGTGGACTTAACCTTACATTATTATTTTTCTTTGCACAATCTCTTTCTTTCTCTGAATCTCTATGCAACTTTGACTCCTATGTTCACTCTTTGAATCTACTGGTAAAGCCTTGAACACTTTCTTTTATATTCCCCACTTTTTAATTACTACTTTCATGCTCGATTTTTTTTTTTAGTTCACTCTAATTTGGATGGTGCTTTTTGCCCTTCCCTGCCTTGCGGACCTTTTTTATTTTTTAACCAACAACCTAACTAACCTATCCCATGTATGTCATATTAGGTCTTCCCATTTGACCGTCTCTCAATATGCTATTGATCCACAGTTTTTAGTTGTTGCCCTCTCATAATGTGTGTTATAGACAGGAATTGTTCATTATTTCCCTTGAACGTTCATTCTTTTGAGTATCAGCTAATATGTTTCTCTTTCAGTTTACGAAACCTTCAAAAATCTTCTCTACGATTACATTTTAACTTTCATTTGCTTTCTTTGAAATCCAAATCTTGCATTCATGTAACTATGTTAATTCGTATATCATCTAATGAATCTTTTTCTTGTATAGATTGTTATTTTCTTGTTAGTAGCAAGTTATAAAATTTAATTTCTTACACGTATCATTCATTCCAATCACTTAAATTTCCTCAATTGTTAAATTTGTTGACCAATTTCACCAAACTTCCTAGGACTAGGACTTCACAACTTTATTTCATGTTTTTTCATGAATTTCATTATTTATTTTCAAGACTTTTGTCTCACTTTCTTCAGCTGGAACATTAGCTAAATTTAGTGTTTTCACTTTGGAATCGGCTGCGAATACGGTATCATATATCTACAATAATGTTAACAATTCATGTATGTATATTTTTCCTTGAAGCGGATGACCAATCTTAATACTATTACCATAGAGGTTATGCTAATCTGGTGACATGCAACTTGACTTGACACCTCTCAATATCATCTATTTTAACAACTGTTTTATCTATATTTAGAGATTCTTAATATTCTCGAATATTTCATAACTATTTCTACTTTCTAGACTAATATCTTCATTAAGCCATTGTGTCTATCCCTGCCTAAAGCCTTTTTTATGATGATCTGAGCATATTTAAATAATTCCAAGAACATAGAGAGAGAGAAAAAAAAAAACAGTGTTGTAGTTTTAAAAATATGGGAATAGCTTCAATTAAAAAAAAAAAAAGATAAAAATTTGGACAAATTTGAAGTAATAAAAGTCATAATATATTTGTTAGTCTTGGGTATATTCTTTGAAGAAATTATTTGATATTGCAAAATGTATATTCATACTGATAATTCATACTGATAATCTATTATGAAATGCTTTACTGGTTAAATTGCCTATTATCCAGTAATATTAAAAGTTGTCTGTTCACTCTAATACATAAATAGTATTACAATTAGAATAACTTAAGAATGCTTGAATTAATGTTCTACACGAACCTAGAAGTAAATTATTGTAATAAGAGTTAGGGAATTGAAACCCGTAATTGTGGTATCAGCAAATTTTGGTGGTTTGGAGTGGAGTTGTTAAACCCTTATTGAAACTGGAATTGGAATCAGAGTTACTTGATTTTCAATAGTTGAAATGAGAATAAGAATCATAGTCAGAGTTGTTTTTTTTTCAAACAGATTCAACATAACTTCTTTTGATTAGGAAGTGTTTTCGAAAGTAAAAGCATTTTATTTTTATTTTTATTTTTTTTAAAATGTGTATCCCTTTTATGGTAATTGAAATTTTTTATACACTAATCTGAAAATTCTTCTATTAGAAATTACTCTCACTTACACAAAATATAGATCCTCTTCTCTCCCTCTCTTCTCTTATGTTAGAGACGATATATTTACAAAGATTAGTTATTGATAATGTTCTTTATCCTTATCTAGACTGACTGCTCCTAACACAGTAACTACACTGGAAAGTCAGTGGACAAATAAAGATTCACCACACTTACCTTTACAGTTAACTTATGTCAAAAGATATTTAACACATACTCTAAGCCTAGATAATCATCTAAATAAAAACAATGACACTCTCCTCCTCTATTTTGTCAATTATTTGTATAAAACAAAAAGGGATGGACAAGCCTGGAAATAAAAAAGAAAACGTTAAAAATATTCACAACGATGAGAATCATTTAAAACTTATTCTCAATCATTCTCAAAGAAGCACCCATAGATCTTTCACTCATCCATGTTCTTTATCTTCTCTATCTTTTTGTCTTTTCCTTTTTTTCCTTACATATCAGTAATATAAACATATATAAACAATCAGTAATCTTTTTTGTATTTTTATCAGTTCAGATTTTGGCTGAAGAAGCAACAAATGTAGAAAACTTAGACCTTCACTCAGCTAGAGACCTCCTTCAAAAAGCAAATTCTGAGGCTGCCTCTGCATCATCGGAGCAGGCGAAGGCGGAAGCACAAATTGCTGTAGAAGTAGCAGAAGCATTAGTTAAAGCAGCAGAATCTAATTAGATGTATCAAAAAAAATATATTTTTTGAGAGCTAATTTTAATGACTTTAAAGAAATTTGGGATAATAATATTTTATATTTGTTATTCCTTGTTAATTTATATATTTCAAACACTGTATTTTTTTTTAAGTTAAAAATTCTGTAAATAAATTTCTTGGTAATTCTAGATAGTTTACCCTTTATGTAACTTTTTTTTGTATGTATAAAGTTAGGTGGCGTAGCGGTTTCTTTTGATTTTATTGCTGAACATTTTCTTAGTGTGTTAAAATTTAATATTTGCTTTTCTCTAGAAGATTTGTATAATATTGGTTTAGTTGATTGGCTCACGTGCTTGAGGGGGTCGGTTCGATCCCATTTGTAGATCTTAGGTATATACTACCTAGAAAAGTTCCTCTCCAACAATAGGGCAATGCCCGTAAGGTGCGAACTTTTAATATTAAAAAAAAAAAAAAAAACATTTAAAAGGATATTTTGTTCTATTCAGTCATTGTTTGAATTTAGCTATTTCTCAAATTTAAGTTTTGATTATATACTACATGTTAAATCATTAAATAGGAGACGTGATCACTATTCTTGAAAACTATTTTCCCTTTGTTGACATTGGTTTCTCTAAAGCCCCTAGGACGGAAACCAAATTTAAATTTAAATTACTTTATATTATATTTATATTTAAATTACAAAATCTGAACTTTTTCTTACATCTTAGTTTAATTCTTAACTACTTGTTGTTTCTAGCCTCTGTGCTGAAAGGTGGTTGTGAAGGTGATGGTTAGGGGTTCAAAACTGGACTTTTTAACATGTTTGATAAACTGTTAACTTGTATAACCTTTCTCCTCAGAACTCTCCTAAACTAAACTTATTGTTGCACCTTTTCTAACCTAGACATTAATTTTTAAGAATACGAGTAGCATCTTTGAAAGATAATTGTGTTTATTTTGCACGATAATGTTACTCCCTCACTTGTATATTTGAGGACTTCTTAATTCTACTGATTGTCTTTATTTCTTTTACTCTGAATTGCTGTGGAAAATAAATTTTTTTTTTTTTTTGGGGAGGGGGGGTGATTTCAATGCTAGCCAACACCTATGACTTCTTTATCTTTTTAGAGTAGTCAGGCCTGGTGCCCTTGCATATATATATTCTGTCCTTAACACTCGTATGCAGTTATTGCAGGTTTACTCGTGTCCTCAGTAGTCTTGGAAACTAGTAATTTTTTTTCTCACCAGTTCTCAGCGTTGTGCTGTGAACCTTCTTTATTTCTGATTTTCATCTAATAATTTTTATTTTCCTCTTTCTTTTCTAGTATTCCGCCGGATTTACTCCTGCCTTTATAAAAATTTGACTCTTCGTAATTTTTTTTTTCGTTTTTGTTTTAGAAAAAAACACCTGAAATAATGATTATATTTTGAATCAAAATAATTTTTAAAAATTATTTTTATTAATAAAAATAATTATGATATTCATAATAATTATTATTTTTATCATCATCATTATTAAAATTTATATTGTTTGAATGATCATTATTAGATATGAAAAGGTTTCTGAAGTACGTTGAATGCATAACAGGTGATCCTGACATAGAGGCTAACATTCCATTTTCTTGCCTTTGGTTTAAAACTTTTACATCTTAATTTAACTCTTTACTTTTTAACTTGCAGGTACAACAATATTCCTTCAAAGATTACTATCACCTTTAAACTCCTGAAACTTATGATATACTTACATTTTATTCCGAAATCTTGTTAAAATTTGGTTTCCAATATTACGATATATTTTTTTTTTTTTTCGTTCTTTCGTTCGTTCGTTCTACCTACCTACCTATTGCTAATGGATTTGTTTTGTCACGTTTCTTGCTAACTACTTTATATGACGAACACATTTCCCATACTCTCAAACTATCTACTCTTCTTATCAACTCTTTATATAAGCCTAAATTCTTTTGCCGTCTGAATTATAATTTCAAACTTTCCCTAAAATCACTTTTTCTCTTAGTGCGAATTCAGTGCCCATACCTTCCATATATTTATCTGAATTTTCAACTACATACGCAAAAGTAAAATGCAGATAACAACTCTTAGTAATTAAAGTCACAAGAATAGGAATAGCAGCAACGACCTCAAATTCCTAATTTGTTTTGTCTTTATATGATCAAATATTCCTCATATTTTGAGACTATAGAGAATATTCAAACCTAAAACTATCAATATAGAAGAGGTTTTACTGCCACATTGAAGAACTGCCATGGAGGTTAAGAAAATAATAGATGAAAAAAGTGGAATTTGTTTTAACTCAAGATTTTTAACGTAGAATGCTCAAGGGACATCCAGTTCACAGGTTAAATTTTTTTTCTTTGGAGTATTTATAACTTATCTTTTTATATTTATTTAAAATCTACGAATCGGTTTCCTGTAGATTACAGAATGTCAAGAATTCTTTTTATTTCGCATTTTTCTAGAATGAAAAATTTAGCCATACTGAATATTAAAAATATTGAATAATTGGCAACTTAATTGAAGGAGGAAGCAGTTTCTTGGACCAGCTTTTAGAAAAAGTTCATGCAAATAACGTAGGTATCGACGGAAATGTATGCTGCGTGTACTTGTCATAACTAACAAAAAAAAAAAAAAAAAAAAAAAAAATTCCTTGATGGTCACAAGTGATTCTAATCACTTAAGAAGCGTTAAAACTTAGCCATGATCATCCATTTCTCAAAATGTGTAAAATGGGCTGTAGAGAAAAGTGTTCGAGATGAAATAAAAACTGAACGATGAAGTAACACATTTAGGAATGAAACCCCCCCCCCCCCCAAAAAAAAAGGAAAAAGCGTCGCAATTTCACAAACTAATACCAATTTATTAATCTAAAATTTAAAATGTAATTAACCATTTAATTCCTGCTACCAATCTCTATCAAATAAATTTATTTGAAGTTTCCTTTTGGCCTAGATTCGCTCCACTAAATTCTGTAAGGGTTGTGGAAAGAATATTTTTAATATTTATTTCATAATAAATCGTTGATCAGTTTTGAATCAGATATTAAGTAATCATAATAAATTGTAGCAGAACCTAATTATTAATAAAAAATGGTTAAAGAATAGGTCGATAATTTGAGAGTTTTGAGAAGGATTTCTTTTATGCCCAAATTGAGAGAGTACATTTTTAGCAGGAAGTTAGGGTTGAAGTCTATAAACAGATGCAAAATTGTCAACGAAGATCAAGTTTTAAAAACCAACCTACAGAAGGCATATGCCATCTGGATCATGAACCTTCTTAGTACTAAACCTAAAGAGCGAGAACCGCATCTCTAAAGATATTTCAAGGTTAGACAATGATGAGTTGAAGGGAAGGAGTTGAAGCAGGAGGAATAATTCCGGAATTTTCTAAAGCGAAATTTGAAGCAAACATTTAAGCGAAGAGTTTAGCTCCGAAAGAAGGTAAGACAATTAAGTGAAATCTCAGGAAAAAAAAATACTAAAGCGGAAAGAAGCCAAATAAAATTGACATTTTTAGCGAAATGCGAGAAGAGGCGTGAAAGATCGGAGTTAGAAAGATTAGTGTATTTTCTACGTAGGAAAAGAATTTTTAGTATTTACAGGGAAGAGATTTTTCACGATTCCAGAAATGAAATAAGTACATCGAATGAGTTCCTGAAGTTTGAAGACGTCAATATATATCCTGAAGGCAGAGTCCCTCCGGCGAATAAAACGAGAACAGTTAACGCACAGAGTTAGGTCCAGGTTTATAAGGTTATTCTGAAGAGAAAGAATACGGAATGCACACCACATTTCTTTTCAAATGTACCTACGCACTCCGAGAAAAAACATTCCTCTGAAGCATTAATCTTTATCAGTAAGGCAAAGAAAAAAAGATCAAGTCCGACAAATTATACTAGGATCTTTATCAGTAAGGCAAAGAAAAAAAGATCAAGTCCGACAAATTATACTAGGATCAATATACCAAACACGTCTCACTGAATGAAGGGACCATTGTCCTAGAAAATATAAATGCACAGAACAAAATACAATAAAGATAACAGCGTTTGCGAGTATTACAATATTTGGTTAGTCTCCAATGGCAATCAGCGATAATTAAGAGCATTTTATATATATATATATATATATATATATATATATATATATATATATATATATATATATATATATATATATATATATATATATATATATATATATATATATATATATATATATATATATATATATATAGTTATAGTAAGTAAATATTTATTAACCTTGACAATAACGTTATAAATAGATTAATAAATACTTAAGAAATGATTTTGCGATTCAGTAACATTTTTATGATTTCTTATTAGTGCGTGTAACTCCAACTCTATATATATATATATATATATATATATATATATATATATATATATATATATATATATATATATATATATATATATATATATATATATATATTATATATATAATATATATATATATATATATATATATATATATATATATATATATATATATATATATATATATATATATATATATATATATATATATAATATATATATATATATATATATATATATATATATATAATATATATATATATATATATATATATATATATATATATATATATATATATATATATATATATATGTTTATTTTGTTTATTTAAGAATGTTTTATATTGTTTAAAATAACTTGGAATAAACCAGAGAGATCCATCAATGGACGGGGGGGTGGGGGGGGAAATAAAACTGTGAGGCTTTTAGCTTTTGTGGAATTGAGTTCTAAAATACTGAAATTGTTTCCACCTAGGAACTTTTATCTTATGTATTGGAACCTTGAGAATAGAATTAGAAAGGTAAAGTTAATTAGGATGTGTCTCTAGAAACAGAAGAAAGATATGTCGTTCACCGTGGTACAAACGAAAGAGTGATTGACTTGTATGTTTGAGGGCACCAGTTCAATCTCAATTGGGAATCCTAGATATATACTACTTAGAAAAATTCCTTTTCTTAAATAGGGCAATGCCCGTGAGATGTGAACTTGAATTTTAAAAAAAATGGAGGAGGATCTATGAGAAGATATAAAAAGGGGAAAGATTATATAAAAGTTAAAGAATAGAATAGATTAGTTAATAAGTGACAAAACGGAGAGATAGAATGGGATATATAACAGAATCTGCAAAAGTACATTTTACAAGAAAGGATTCAAAACTCGACCATCAACATCTGACGATATTTATGGTTTTGAAAAGTAACTAGTAATAAGTTAGCAATATGAAAGAGGAAACCTAATGGAAGAAAAGTAACGTGGAGAACAAGAATACTCGCCATATTTTTTCAAAGGATATTAAAATGTCAAGTACCACCACATTTTTCTCCAACAATCCCTAATCTGGAGGACCACTGATCAGTCGGATGGAAAAAATACCACCAGGAAATGTCGGAGCCATCTCGACAATAAAATAAAAGCGAATGAAGTTCCAGATGATCAAGAATATGTATGGATAAATTTCTGATTTTAAATCATTAGAATAGAAAGAATTAAAAAATCTGAATGACTACACTTGTTAGCAATGTATGAACAAATAAACTCTTCAACACTGATAAAAAGTTTTTGTCTGAGTTTATAGAGTTTATTGAAACTCGGAAACACATTCCCTTAAAACTCATGGGAAAAATCGTTTTTGTTTTTAACCTTCAAAAAAATTTACAGGCGACAGAA
>SEYY01024883.1:0-15000 GCA_009176605.1 Armadillidium nasatum
TTGTAATTTACTGGGAATCATTATTTAGAAGCAAAACTTATTTTGAAAAGTTTTTGAACTTCACTGAAAAAATCTAAATGCTGAAAAATAGTAACAAGAATATATAGACAAACAAACAAACAATAAATAAAATTACAACTAAATTAAATAATAATTCATTCAGAGAAATGCAAATAAAAACAGTGAAATACGTTTAGTATAAATACTTTAACCATACAATATTGCATTCCTCTCCAAAAATGAAGGAAATTCAAAAGAAAACGAAAAATAAAAACAAAAATAGCAACATAAACTAAACTAAAAACTAAAATTAAGCCTAATAACACCGAAGCTAGCTTTAGAAGAAAAAAAAATATCAAGCTATTACTTTGAAAATATTTTGGCGGAGCTCTAAAACAGAAAAATGAGGAGACCTTTTATTATATAATGGAAAATTCGTGGCTGTTATTAGCGTAGTTTCACATTAATGTTCAGACAAATATTTTTGGATATCTCGACGTCGAGGAGATAACTTCCTTTAACACTATGGATGTACTAAAATATAAATACACATATGCACACGAATGACAAACCATATTCTCAGACATTCGCATAACAATTCTTAGATCAAACAACACCGCTTTTACATATATATATTATATATATATATATATATATATATATATATATATATATATTATATATATATATATATATATATATATATATATATAATCTTTTAAATCAACTAACTGCCCGTGGATCAAACTATTTTCAATTTTTAAGTCTGCCATACTGGGAATCGAACCATTGACCTCTTGAATGGTAAGCAAGAGCGTTACTAACTGAGCCAAGACAGTACAAAAAAGAAATCGCATCGGGAAGTTTCAAGAAATACTTTTCAGCAGACTCCCGAAAGGGCCCCTCCCGACTGCACTTTGACACGGTGTAACGAGGTCAAGATTCTATCCCTCTTTCGCAGACTAATATAATATATATATTAAATCTTTTTAAATCCACTAACTGCTCGTGGATCAAAATATTTTGAATTTGTAAGTCTGCTATACTGGGAATCGAACCATCTACCTCTTGGATGGTAAGCAAGAGCGTTACTAACCGAGCCAAGACAGTAGAAAAGCTCTTGCTCATTATCCAAGATGGTTTGATTCCCAGAATAGCAGACTTAAAAATTCAAATATATATATATATATATTATATATATATATATATATATATATATATATATATATATATTATATATATATATATATATATATATATATATATTATATATATATATATATATATATATATATATATATATATAGTGCCCATTTATAAAATATTAATTTAAAAAAGTAAAACATATTAAAATGTAATGTATATATTATGTATAAGTCCGTCTCAATTGTAAAACTATTTTTGTAAACAAATTCTATGATACGCTGTCCGAGTTTTTGCTCTGTTCCAGAGTAAACTACTTTTTCCGAAAATAAAAACCTCGAAGGGAAACCATTTAAAATATTATTTTTAAATGTAAAATATATTTGTTTTACAAAATATTAAATTAAATTTGTAATAAAAAATTGTTAGTGTTCAAAACTTCGATTCTAATGTAAAATAATATGTATTATATAAATATATGATTAAATAATACTTTAGAATTAAAATAAATAAAATTTTGTATATTATTTCAATGTGAATTTATGAAACTTTTATAATAATGACTTTGTAAGCAATTTTTGTTAAAAATGAGAGAAACCAAATAAAGTGAAAAAACCGATCATTTGTTAATTGATCCTTTCCATTTAGAGATAATTTCAAAAGGTCGTTAGCAATATATTGTTACATTCACTTTAGCCCAAGAAGCCGAAGAAGAAGCCGTTCCCACAGCAGCAAAAGAAGGCGTCCAAAGCAGAGGCAAGAAGCAGCCGTTCCCACAGCAGCAAAAGAAGGCGTCCAAAGCAGAGGCAAGAAGCAGCCGTTCCAACAGCAACTGAAGAAGAAGTTCCAACGCCTCTGCTCCAGAAATTAGACCCAGTTTGGCAGACTATTTGCCCTCGACTGTGGTTCCTCCTTTGAAGTAGCCTTCCATCCAAGGCTACGTACGGTCCGCGGGCTTGAAGAGAAGTGGTGGCTACCACACGACTACCAGTCTGCATTCCACAAGGGGACTTTGAAAACACCCAGCCTCCTGATCGATTCCCCTGCGCTACAACAAAGTGTAGCGACCTCCTGGACCATATATTGGTCAGGCCATATATATATATATATATATATATATATATATATATATATATATATATATATATATATATATATATATATATATATATATATATATTATATATATATATATATATATATATATATATATTATATATATATATATATATATATATATATATATATATATATATATATATATATATATATATATATATATATATATATATATATATATATATATATATATCGCGACTTGGATTCACAAGTTTTCAAATAACGCTGAAATATTTGTTTTCATTAAAAAATTCGAATTGAACCAGTAAACTCAATTAAAGCGATGATTCTAAAACTATTTAATACTCTTTCATCTTTCGTAACTATGATGAATCTCTTTCTTTAAAATTTATAGAATGGCTTTTGGGGGATTAAAAAATCTTTTTTTTAATCCCTCCAAAAGTCACAATATCTACTACTTATTCCCTATTCGCTAGGCTTCCATCTACCTTAAAGTTTTCCAATCTGGATTGCCATTCGTCTTGTTTGAACTTTGTACTAATTTTTAGCAATTTACTTTTAGTTGGATTAATTTTTAGTCTTTTTCCTTGGTACGCTTATTCTAAAACTAAATCTTTCAGTTTTTCTTACAAATTAGTCGCATCAATAGAATAGTTCGCGTCTAGTATGAAACTGGTCTTGTAGTTACCTTTCTGTTTTCAAAATTTACCTTCCTCATTTTTGTTTAAATACCTAACTACGCTTTCCACAAAGATTTTAAATAACTATTGAGATGTAACTTAGACCCGTCTCAGACCAACCCTTACTTTTAGCAACTACTCTTTCCTATGTAAAATTCCAACGCATGTTCTACTATTCTCTTACAAAAATTTTTAATCTATTAAATACGATTTCATTTACACCATAATATTCGAATACTACTACATCTTCCCTCTATGAAAGCCGTCGCATGCCTTTCTCAAATCAAGAAGGTTTTTTTTTTTTTTTAAATTGTCGTTTTTTTCTGAGCATTTATTTCTCTGCCAGCAATTTCAAGGTAAACAACACCTGATACACACATCCACGACCATCTAAAAAATTCCATTTTTTTCCATAATCTTTATATCCATGATACTTTTAACTTTTTCCTATTACTATTTTGCATAAACTTTACCTAATACACTCTCTTTTGCAATTAGAGCATTCATTTTCTTACCACCTTTACCCTTAAGATAAACCTTATCAATCTTATGATACCTCTGACTTTTCCCAGCGAACACTCAATAATCTCATTAACCATTCCACCACACTATTACCTTCCTTTTATGCATTTGTATACCTGTAAGACCAAACCCTCAAGAAAAATTTTCTTTTTTCTTTTTGCACAGCTTTATTAATTAACCATCTAGTAAACTATTTAAAATTAAAAATTGTACATTAATAGACAAAGTTGCATTAAGAGGAATTTAAATAATATTTATTCAAAAGCAAGGAATAAGAGGATAGTGTGAAAGTGTGAATAAAATTTTAATAAATTAATACGATTTTGTCATTCAAATATATTTCGAAAATTTTATTGTTAGAAAAAAAATAAAAATAAAAAATAAATAAAAAACGAAGAAAATGAAAAAAAAAAACAGAGAAAAGGAAACTTTAAATCATAATTTTTTCTCAGAGAATGACTTTAATGAAGTCAATTTTGAGTTCGAAAACGAAGTCAAAAACAATTTTTATCGAAAACGGATTTTTATTATTTCAGATTGGGAAGACTCAGAAAAGAAGAGAGAATTTTTCACCTTGTTTTGATACAAATGAAAAAAATAGGGAAAAAATAAATTAAATCCCTTTTGATAATAATAATAATAATAATAATAATAATAATAATAATAATAATAATAATAATAATAATAATAATAATAATAATAATAATAATAATAATAATAATAATTATTATTATTATTATTATTATTATTATTATTATTATTATTATTATTATTATTATTATGTTAATAATTTTTTCAAAATTTATAATCGTAATTACCTTTTGGCTTAATGTTTTAAAATAAATTCCTAATCTACTAGAATCCAATCTCTGATGATGTTCAAAGTTGGTGGATGAAACCGGTCAGCAAATAGAAGGAATAGAACAAAAAATCCTTTGAAAATTGGAAGAGAAAATTCAATTGATATTAAAATAAAGCTGAATAGAACTAGAATAATAATAATAATAATAATAATAATAATAATAATAATAATAATAATAATAATAATAATAATTCAAATCAATTCAATTCCCAAGTTTAATTCAAGGGATGTACATTTACAGGTTTCACATTTTCAATTGGTCTTATACTACTAAATTCAATAATAATAATAATAATAATAATAATAATAATAATAATAATAATAATAATAATAATAATAATAAACTAGGAACCACTATAATATTACAAATATTGAGGAAGACGCTCATCCTCTTGTCATTTTCTTTCTATTTTTATTTTAGCCATCCCAAATCAGCGAACGTGATGACGACATATTTTAATCCATTTCTCAAACTATACAACTTCAAATTATGTTGTTTTCTCAAACTATGCAACTTCAAGCTGTCATGTTTTCTCAAACTATGCAACTTTAAACTATCTTGTTTTCTCAAACTATGCAACATCAAACTATCTTGTTTTCTCAAAATATGTAACTTCAAACTATCTTGTTTTCTCAAACTATGTAACTTCAAACTATCTTGTTTTCTCAATCTATGCAACTTCAAACTATCTTGTTTTCTCAATCTATGCAACTTCAAACTATCTTGTTTCCTCAGAATATGCAACTTCAAACTATCTTGTTTTCATATTTTTATAATTTCGGAAGTTGACTATGTCAAATATTCGGTGGGAAACTTCTTGAATGGATTAATTTTCCATACTTATGTTTAAAAAAATTTCCTACTTCCGTATTTGATTTATTTCCTGGTGTTTAAAAATATCTAGAGATACTTGTCTTTCCACCCTTCCCACCCCATCTCTACTTCAGAAAATTAAAGTTTTCCTTTCCTAAATTAAATGCAGTGTATTTTAACATGATGAACAAATTATCCGTACTTATTCAGTAAATGAAAATGTCTGTTTTTTTTGTTGTTGTTTTTTTTGTTTTTTTTCATTTCATTTATCATCATACATACACACACACACTCATATTTAATTTCGTACTCGGAAATGAATTTAGCTTTTTTTTTAGTCCTACTTCACTTGATCTCAAAAAACTCTTTTTTTTATCTCAGACCTTTTTTATTTCACCGTTAACCATTTACTTCCTTATAAATTTCTTTTTAAGTAAAATGAAAATGTTTTAATATCCAAATTCAGAATTCTTGTTTTTAACTTTCAAACATAGACTTTCCATTATATATATATATATATATATATATATATATATATATATATATATATATATATATATATATATATATATATATATATATATATATATATATATATATATATATATATATATATATATATATAAATAGAAAGAGAGATTTGGAAGAAAGGAAATAGGGTGGGAAAAGGGAGAGAGTGAAGGGAGAGGAGGATGAGTTAATACAAGGTGAGAGAGAATTAGTTACTAGAGAGAAGGAAAAGGTACTTTAGTGAATTGCTGAATGGGGGAAGAGTAATTGGAGAGGGGGGTATCAGTAGGGAATGATAGAGAGGTAGTAACTGCGGAATAGGAGAGGATTTTTAGTAGGGAGGAGGTGGTAGTAAGAAAGGTGAAAACGGAAAGTCGGCAGGTACGGACGGTGTATAAAGAGAGATGAAAATGGAGCTAGTTGGAGAGGTGGTTAATTCGCTGGTTAGAATGCTTAATATGTGTTGGGGAGAAGGGAGATTTCCTCAGGAGTGGCAAGATGCTTGCATAATGCATATATATATATATATATATATATATATATATATATATATATATAATATATATATATATATATATATATATATATATATATATATATATATATATATATAATGGAAAAAAGAGATGATATGATGTATAGGAATTACAGAGGGATAAGTCTGTTGAGAGCGGAATTGAAAATTTATGAAAAGTTATTAGTGACAAGAGTGAAATAATTGACAAGAGAGTGAGTGCGTGAGGAACAAGAAGGTTTTAGAGAGAACATAGAGATATGTGGACCAGGTGTTCACACTGAGTATGATTCGTGAGAAATTGCGTGAGAAAGATAAAGCAGAGTATGTATAATTTATGGATTTGGAGAAAGAATATGATAGGGTATTGATGTGGAAGTTGTTCGAGGTGTTGAGGGAGAGGTTGGGGTGGGAGAGAAATTACTAAAAGGAATCAAAACCTCTTTGAAAATAGCAGAGTAACAGTGAGAATGAAGAGGGAGATTACGAATTGGATGAAGTAAGAATGGGGTTGAAACAGGGGTGTGTAATGTCGACTTGGTTGTTTAACCTGTTGATGAATAGTGCAGCTAGGGTAATTGAGAGGGAAGGAAAGAGTATTAGGCTAAGAAGTGTGGATAGTGAATGGGAGATAAATGTATTAATGTTAGTAGATAATGCGATCTTGGTAGAGGATTCTCTGGAGAAGCTGAGAATGTTTGAGAAAGTATTTCTTGGAGAAGTGTGCAGACAAGAAGTTGAGAGTAAATCCAGCAAAAAGTAAAAGTAGTGAGGATTGAGGGTTGGGGTACCGTGGTTGGGGTGAGGTGGTGAGAGGGAGGAATAGGGTGTGTAGAGGTGGCGAGAGAAAAATTTGAGGAGGTGGAAGAGTTCGAATATCTGGGAATGTTGGTAAAGGGGAATGGAAATATGGAAAAGAAAATAATGAATAAGAGTGATGGAGAGAATGAAAGTGATAGGGGATCAAAGGAAATATGGAAGAAGGGAGAATAGTGAGGGAATAAGAGTAAGAATGTTTGAGTGTATGTATTCGCCATCTGTAATTCAATTTTTTCCTCAGACGAGGGAAAAATTGAATGTGATTGAGATGAAAAGACTGCAGCTGAGGACTGAGAGTGATATGTGGTTTGAGAAGGTTCGACAAGATAAGAAAAGAAAGAATAAGGCAGATAAGTGGATGGAGAAAGAGAATAGTGGATAGGGCAGAGAAAGGTGTACAAAGGTGGTCTGAACATGTTTCTAGAATGAATGAAGACAGGATATGTTGGGCAGAGTATATACTTCATTCCCAGATGGAAAGGGTAGGAGGGAGAGGAAGGCCAAAGCGGAGATGAATGGAAGGGATAAGAGAGATTTTTTGAGAAAGGGGTTTGAATTTAGACTAAGATAGGAGAGTTGCGTAGGTCAGAGTGAGATGAAAGACGGTTGGGTGTAAGGGAGGTGAGAGATAAGGTATGTGTTGGGTATGTTTGTATGAATGAGGGAATTGCGTGGAGCACCACCCCACTAAGGAAGGAAGAGTGATAAGTGGAAGATATATATATATATATATATATATATATATATATATATATATATATATATATATATATATATATATATATATATATATATATATATATATATATATATATATATATATATATATAATATATATATATATATATATATATATATATAAATAATATAAATAAATAATTTAATAATGAAAATAATAATAATAATAATAATAATGATAATAATAATAATAATAATAATAATAATAATAATAATAATAATAATAATAATAATAATAATAATAATAATAATAATAATAATAATAATAATAATAATAATAACCAGCCTTCGAGCTCACATCAGTAATTCATCATTCAGATGTTACAGTATATATATATATATATATATATATATATAATATATATATATATATATATATATATATATATATATATATATATATATATATATATATATATATATATATATATATATATATATATATATATATATATATATATATATATATATATATATATATATATATATATATATATATATATATATATATATATATATATATATATATATATATATATATATATATATATATATATATATAATATAGAAGAAGAAGAAGAAAGAGAAAAAGAAAGAGAAGATTACAAATTATATAATATAAAATGCTTAAATCTGAAGATAACGTTCGCAACTAAATTGAATTGATTTAAAAGAAAATTTTTAATTAAAAAAAAAAAAAAATAAAAAAATAAAAAAAAATCAAGTGAAAGAATGAACTCAAAAACAAACAAAAAGATGAAAATATTTTTCCGAGTTTCAAAGTGTAAAAAACAAATTTAAGACAAACTTGAGCTGTTATATGGAACATAAATTCAAATCTATAAGTGATTACGGTAATTATATATATATATATATATATATATATATATATATATATATATATATATATATATATATAATATATAATATATATATATATATATATATATATATATATATATATATATATTATATAAAATAAAAAAAAAAAAAATTAAAATAATAATTATTACTATTGAAATCCTATCTGTAATAAGTAATATTAATGACTTTGATCAAATAAATAAAAAATATAACGAAGAGGACATGCTAGTTTTAATGTTAGAAAGGTCAAAGTGAATCTGTAATATATAAATAAATAAATGGATAAAAACACTAGAGATATAGTAATAATTTTTTTTTTTTAATAAATGACTACAATTTTTAAATTTTAATTACATATTTATTAGAAAGTCATCCAAAGACGTGTCGCGACCTAAATTTTGAAGAAATAATAACTCTGCAATCATGTATACATTTTCCTAATATGTTAATGTTGCTTTTTTTTGTGGGAAAAGATACGAATCTTATACATAAGATCCACTAAAATTAGAAAACTCTCCTGATCTGAGCCAAATTAAAGGTAGACATGTCTGACATATTGCATTTGAATATATACTATTCAAATGAAGAAGAAAATATTAAAAAAAAAAAAAAAAGGTCTTCCAAAATTAACCAATGGTGTACTTATAAAAATAAACAAAAGAAGATAATTCCGGGGTCAGAGAGCTGGAAAGAGAGAGGATGAAAAGTTGTTAGAAAGTCTCTAACTCTAGTTCTCCTAGGAGTAGGGGGAGGGAGAGACTAGCGATTTGAAATTTTAGGGGAGAAGTGTCTATGTTATAATAGAGAGAGTTTAAAGAGTTACAGAAATAGAATGAATATAATCAGAGAGAAAATGAGAGTAGGTAAGGCGAAAATCCCCAAGACTTTACCCTTTCAAGACGGCACTTCATTTGCTTGCTTTTTATCCACCAGAAATACATTTTCTCCAGACTGACCCTTGACTACCTTTGGGAAGAAATGTTGTTACAAGAAATTCTGAAACTCTTTGGGAAACGTTCATTTACTAAGCAGGTGGATGGAAAGAAATTCTCTCAATGCTGAAAGAATTTACTGGAGTTGAAAAAAGTACTTTGTCAAATAAAAATTACAAAATTAGAACTTTAATGCCTTTTATAAATAAACTGTGGTAAGAATATTCTATCCACATACACACGTATATATTTTTATATATATATGATTCGACTGCCGTCGATAGTGGATGTGCTTTGAAGCAGATGGGAAGAAGAAAAGTTAGGAACATCATAAGGAAGTCAGAAGTGAAGAGAAGAAGAGAGGAGAAGGGTAGGCTGTTGGATCTGAGGCTTCGAGATCTTCTTCCTGAGGTTCCAGAGTTTGTTTGTAGATTTATGTGTGAAGAATAATATTGACCAATGTTAAAATAATTTTTTTTATTTTTCGTTATAATATTTCAGTATTTTTTTGATAGTAAATTAACAGAAATTTAATAAAATTGTGCTGTGAAGCAATACACCATTCGATACAACACATTTTCGACAGTTAAATGGAAAATTAAACATTAAAAGAAAAAAAAAAAAAGAGTTTAGATAGAGGTAACTTCTGGTCAATAAAAGATAATCATTTCGTACCGGTTAAGTCAAATGCAGAATAGTTCTTCGCATAGTTCTAAAGGCTGGGAACCATTTAACCAACTTTTCTTTCTTCCCACGTACGATTGCAGGAATGGGAAAACTTTCTGCAGGCGACACCACCCTGTATCATGCCGGACGGATATGGTGCAGTATATATATATATATATATATATATATATATATATATATATATATATATATATATATATATATATATATATATATATATATATATATATATATATATATATATATTATATATTATTATTATTATATTATTATTATTATTATTATTATTATTATTATTATTATTATTATTAATTATTATAATTATTATTATTATTATATTATATATATATATACATATATATATATATATATATATATATATATATATTATATATATATATATATATATATATATATATATATATATATATAATATATATATATATATATATATATATATTCAGAGTTTAATAATTTTATGCAGAAAGATAATCTCAATGTTGGTCTTTAAATGCAAAATTAGTTAAACTCAATCCTCAAAGAAACATTAAATTAGTAACTGAAACCTTTCTTCTATATATATATATATATATATATATATATATATATATATATATATATATATATATTATATATATATATATATATATATATATATATATATATATATATATATATATATATATATATATATATATATATATATATATATATATGAGATGAACTCATCTCTAGATTTATTAAAGCTGAGTTGTTTTATTTTATTGTAAAAGTATTTTAATAGATTTTATAAATTTTGAAACTTTTAAAACTGGCAACTGTGGTTTTCGATTGTTGTTGTCCGGTTGAACCGTTTTTGAGGATATACTTATTATGAGACCTGGAATATACTGTTTTGGTATCTAAAGAAAATAATTGGTATTTATTACTGTGCCTTATTATCTGAGTGGTTTAAAATAATATAGTATCTTAATTAATATTTCTGACTATAATTAATAAATTGTTGTCTATTGCAGTGAGTTTGATTGCCTTATAATTCTTATGTGTAAGGTAGTCATAGTGGGAGCTGAATTTTGATCTAGGTCATACTAAGCAAAAAGTATAATTCCAACACCTCACAGCTTCCCAAAGTGGTGTCAGAAGTGGGATTTTTTGCTTGCTGCAATAACAATTTATAAAGAAGCACAATATTTACAAGGAAATATGACATCAAATGGTCATGTGGGTATTCCTATGCCTTTAGAAACAGCACCAAATGATAGCCAGGGGATCTCAGGACATAGTGCCTCACCCAATCAAGGCATAAGAACTTTTGATATGAATAATCAAAACCACAGACCTAATGAATCAACCACTCAGGGCACAGGTAATAATCTACCATACCAAAACAATAATACAGGAATAGGTACCAGACATTTTTATGTACAACCCATCTCCGAAGAAAATAGACAATTACAATTGCTAAGCCAGGTAAATTTTCCACCCTATAATGGAAGTGATATACAACGCTGGCTTAAACACATGGAATTCCAGTTTGCATCATACAATATTACATTATCTTCTGTAAAGTACCGAGCTATAACAAGGCTTCTACCCACAGAAATAATATGTGAACTACCCAATAATATCCATTCTGATCCAAATGCATTTGAAATAATCAAAGAAATAATTATAAATAAAAATGCATTATCAGACAGGCAACGAGCACAGATGTTATTATCAGCGAATAAAATTGTGTTTGAAAATCCAAAACAGTTCATAAATAAATTGAAAGAAGTATGGGGCCATAATACTTATGAGCATTTAAACATGACACAACCTGGGATGCTTAAAGAAATATTATACCATCATTTGCCTCCTACAGTATCCGCAAATGTAAGATTCTTCATAAAACGTTCAAAGGATATAGAAGAATTTGCAGAAATTGTAGAAGATGCCATGGAAGATGATCCATATGCAGGAATGAGAATAGATACATTTTCAAATACTCTGAATCCTGTTTACCAGCCTGCATATTCAGCTGTTACACCAGTTAGACAAACTGAAATGGCCCAAATGCAGGAAACCATTCAGACACTGATAAGGGAAGTACAAGAATTACGAATAGAGATAAATGAATTGAAAAAAATAGAGAAACACAAAGTTGGTGTCCTCGTAGGTCCAGATCACCATCCAGAGGGAAGATACAATCAAAATGGACCTTACTGCTATTATCATTACCATTTTGGCAGTTTTGCTAATAGGTGTGAGGGGAATGGATGTAAATTTACAAATAGGGATTACCGAAATCAGCCATCAAATTCGGGAAACGTAGAGAGTGGACCCTTGAGGGGTCCACAAGGAACATAAACTCTCCAAATTTTAAAACAGCTGATCCTATTATAAACAAATCTAGTCTCAAACCACCGCAGCCTATAAACCCAAATTATAAACTAAAAATATTAAAATTAATGGGTTTATACATTGTACAGATTACTCTGATTCCCAAATCATGAATAATAAATATATCCCTTTAAATAGTTCTTATAATATGTGCATGTATCAAAATAATCCATCAATGCTTAACCCAAGTGCTAATGTATGTGCAGTCTCATCCCAAGAATATGTAAATAAGCCTCCTTCATTAATCAAAATTAATTGCGTAAGAAATAGATGCTGTTTTATTTGGGATACAGGAGCTATATGCAGCATATTGAAAGCTTCAGATGAAGATAGAAAAAATGCTCCAATAGGCCATTTTCTTGCAGCAAATAACACATCCATAAATGTTTATGGAAAGAAAACATTAAAAATAGATTTTGGAATACGAAGGAGCTATGAACATACATTTTATATTGCAGAAACCAAATTTGATTTTTTTTTTGGTATTGACTTCTTAACCAAACATAAGTTTATAATTGATTTTAATACCAAAAATATAATTGATGGGGTGACTAAAATACAGCTTCCCTTCCCCCAAGAAATAGAATGTTGTGAAGACACTGCCTTGTTACACACTGTGTCATATAAACCAAACTTGCCATATTGTTCTTCAGATTACACAGAGTTATTAGAAAATTACTCTCATATTTTTAATGAAGACAATAGTGATATCCAGGAATTAACAAATAATAACACTCAGCATGATAGTATGGGGTTAAATGAGCTAGAAATGAAGGCTTTAGAAGAAGTTCAGCCTTATAAAATATATGTTGAGGGTCCCGCTATTAATATTAAAGCAAGAAGAATACCTACAAAATTATATAAAGATGCACAAGATGAGATACATAATTTACTAGCAAAAGGTGTTCTAGTACCTGCAAATTCAGAATGGGGCTTCCCAATCTCGGTCCTTAAAAAACAAAGCGGGGGAACCAGAATTGTTGCAGACCTTCGTTTACTAAATGCTAGAACAAAACGTGATAATTATAATATTTCGCATATAAATGACTTCATTAATATACTTCATGGAAGGAAAATTTTCTCTGTTTTAGATATTCGTAAGGCATTTTATAGTCTGAAATTGGCATCAGAATGTCATAAATATCTCACAATAAATACACCTTTTGGATCTTATTCTTACACAAGGATAGTAGAAGGGTTACATGCCTCACCATCAGCCTTTTCAAAATATATTAATATAATTTTAAGTCGTATTGAAAATATTTATGTCTATGTTGATGATCTAATCATTGCTTCTACCACACATGAAGAACATAGAAAAACACTTGAAAAAATTTTCCATAGGCTCTCTCTCTTTGGACTCAAGTTAAACCCTGATAAATGTGTTATAGCCAAAGAAAAAGTTACTTATTTAGGATTTGATATTGAGCAAAATAGTTTATTACCAAACAAAGAGAGAATTGAAGCAATAAGCCGAATACCTAAGCCAAAAACTATAAAGCAGTTAAGAGGATTCATAGGTAGTCTGAATTATTTTAAAAGTTCCATTCCTGGCCTCTCCGGTATCTTAGTGCCACTCTTGGCATACTTGAAGGGCTCACCATACTCACAGAAAAAAGTAAGATGGAACTCTGAAGCAGAACAAGCTTTTGAGAAAGCTAAACAAGCATTACAACTGGCAGTACCTTTAACATTTCCAAGTTCAGAAGCTCTCTTATCTTTATATACTGATGCATCAGATAAGGCCATTTCTGGAGTACTATTATCAACAGAAAATGGTATTAATAAGCCACTAGGATTTTATAGCACATCTTTGTCAAGTACTGAATGTAATTATTCAATTTTTAGTAAAGAACTTTTAGCTATAGTCAAATCATTGAAAAAGTTCACTCATTTTGTAGAGGGAAGATCTGTCCATGTATACTGTGATAATTTATCTGTAGTACAATCTGTTAAAAAAACAACAGACAGCAAAAATCTTCTGTGCAGAGAGCAGAGATACTTATCCTATCTGTCAGAGTATGATCTTACATTCAAACACATCAGATCAGCTGAAAATATTCTGGCAGATTTTCTCTCACGGTATAATAATAATAATAATAATAATAATAATAATAATAATAATAATAATAATAATAATAATAATAATAATAATAATAATAATAATAATAATAATAATTGTGATATTAAATATTAGTTATAATTGTAATAAAGTGTAAATTCATAAAGAAATATAAAACAGTGATTACAATAAATAATTACATAAGAAAAAGTGTTGAAAAAAAAATCAGCTGCAATAGTCATAATAATAAATCTAAATTTAAATGTTTTAAAATTTAAAAATAGTTCAGTGAAAGAAAGTGAAATGTTTGAAAAAAAAAAGTGTTATCATTTTTTTTTAGTGTATTAAAAGTTGTTTTACATTTTTCATTTTTTTTAGTGTATTAAAATGT
>SEYY01024883.1:22500-30000 GCA_009176605.1 Armadillidium nasatum
TCACTAATATATATATATATATATATATATATATATATATATATATATATATATATATATATATATATATATATATATATATATATATATATATATATATATATATATATATATATATATATATATATATATATATAGTCGAGATATCTTCTTTCCTAGTGAACCTTAATCTAATTAGAAAGATCAAAGTCAGTACTAAGGGTTTCCACGTACTTATTTAATACACTGTGAATGTTTCACATCGTATCTCGGTCCGTCTTCAGCTAAATTTTACAAATTTCTATTTTAAAATACAATCAAAATATAATTTCATTAGCTGTCTATATATATGATATTTAAAATAGTAATAATTGCAATAAAATAATAAAAAATAATGTAAAAATATTAAAAGTGAAAAATCACAAATAAAAATAAAATAGCTTGACTATTTTGGTAAAAAGGAATTCATTATTGCGTGAAAAGGAGAAGATAAGAAGCATTTTAAAGATGGGCAATGAGTTTTTATATATAAAACTTCAAAATCCTACAATGAAGAACGGTGATGCATGTTGAAGAATAGAGAAATTAGAAGAATAAAATGGTTGGTACCTCCACGGTTTTTCATGGCTGAGTATACAGGAGAGCAAAGAAGAAGGTTCGTACTAAAGGAAACTTCTCAATGCTTGTCAATCCTCATCTTTAATTGTAGACCAGTTTGGCCTACATATCTCGTATTACAGCTGGCACACTTAAATAAATAAATAAATGAGGATCTGAGAAGCATTGGGTGAGACTTCTTGTGTCTGAAGAAGCTTTAAATTGAGAGAGAGTTATAATTTATAAGAATTAACTGGCATTCCGGGAATGTAACTTCAATAAAAGGTAAAATATTTATTTATTAAAATGTATGTGATCCTATATACGGGAGTGTTAAGAATATTTTTTGTTTGAGTACAGTAGGAAAATGAAGGGTGAGTCTGAAGATATTAGTGAGATGCTCGTTAATTCTTTTTTTCACTTGGGACTTTGAGAATAAATTAAAATGAAAAATATTTTCATAAATTTCATTTCTGTATGGATATATATATATATATATATATATATATATATATATATATATATATATATATATATATATATATATATATATATATATATATATATATATATATATATATATATATATATATATATATATATATATATATATATATATATATATATATATATATATATATATAGTGATAGATCGCATATTTTAATATTTCTGGATGCGGATGCGGATATAGAATTAATAATTATTGTAAATGCGGATGCTGATGTTAATTTTGATGATGAGGATGCGGGATGCCTTCACTAATATATTCATATATATAATATATATATATATATATATATATATATATATATATATATATATATATATATATATATATATATATATATATATATATATATATATATATATATATATATATATATATATATATATATATATATATATATATATATATATATATATATATATATATATATATATATATATATATAATATTAAATATATAAAAAATAAAATTAATTTTTATATAATATATATATATATATATATATATATATATATATATATATATATATATATATATATATATATATATATATATATATATATATATATATATATATATATATATATATATATATATATATATATATATATATATATATGCGGATGCGGATGCGGATGCGGATGTTAATTTATGCGGATGTTGAATTTTATGCGGATGCGGATGCGGATGCGAAAATTAATGCGGATGCGGATGCGGATGCGATAATTTTGATAAATATGCGAATGCGTATGCCATATAATATATATATATATATATATATATATATATATATATATATATATATATATATATATATATATATATATATATATATATATATATATATATATATATATATATATATATATATATATATATATATATATATATATATATATATATATATATATATATATATATATATATATATATATATATATATATATATATATATATATATATATATATATATATATATATATATATATATATATATATATATATATATATATATAGTATATATATATATATATATATATATATATATATATATATATATATATATATATATATATATATATATATATATATATATATATATATATATATATATATATATATATATATATATATATATATATATACATATATCATTTATATACCTATACCACTTTCGTGGGGTGGTGTCCGCCACAATTCCCTTACAAACATACCTATTCTTACCTTTCAAACCCTTTCACCACCGCCCTCCATCTCTCTGTCTCCACAAATCTTCTACCCTCTTCTAAACTCAAATTACTTCCATCAAAATCTCTCTCACTCCATCCATCCATCTCCACTTCGGCCTTCCCTTCCCCCTACCCCTATCCACATCGGATCTAAGTACCTTGCCCACCATTCTGTCCTCATTCATTCTACACGTAAGTCCAAACCATTTTAGCTCACCCTCCTCCTCTCTATCAATTACACCCTTCTTCCATTTATACATCTCCCTTATTCTTTCATTGTGGATTGTTCATAGCAATTGTTCATAGCAATATTGGTTAAAGAAATTGAGACGATTGCTAGAGGGTTGAGAGGGGTCCCCCTTTTCGGCACAGGCTGAATGAGCGCACGTTTCCAGTAAGAAGGGAAGGTTGAAGTAGAAAGAAATAGACGAAATAGTTTACCAAGGAAGGGTGCAAGCTCTGAAGCATAAGTTTTGAGAACTACAGGAAGGATACCATTAGGACCGTACGCCTTCCTAGTGTTAAGTTTTGAGGGAGCAGAAAAGAGGTCTTTAGAATATATATATATATATATATATATATATATATATATATATATATATATATATATATATATATATATATATATATATATATATATATATATATATATATATATATATATATATATATATATATATATGATGGATCGGATGTCATTATTTTCTAATTTGCGGATGCGGATGCGGATGTCGGATGCGGATGCGGATGTTTGAATTTTCGAAAGTGCGGATGCGGATGTTGAATTTTCGAAAGTGCGGATGCGATGTTAATTTTTATGGGATGCGATGTTAAATTTTCGAAAATGCGGATGCGGATGCGGATGTTAATTTTTGATGAGGATGCCATTGCATCATATATATATATATATATATATATATATATATATATATATATATATATATATATATATATATATATATATATATATATATATATATATATATATATATATTATATATATATATATATATATATATATATATATTATATATATATATATATATATATATATATATATATATATATATATATATATATATATATATATATAATATATATTATATATATATATATATATATATGGAACCGACCAGGGCCTTGGCTCCGCTCCGACCCCGGCTATCCCAGGCCATCTTTTCTGACCCCGGCCCCGGGGAAAACCGAAGTATGCTTTCCGGGATTGAAATGGAAAATTATACTTTTTAAGGGGACAATCGAATTTCAAAAACGATTTTAAATTTTCAACCGATTCTCCTGAAATTTTCAGTGTATATTGCTTTTTTTCCCGGTGAAAAAATTTTCCATTTCTGGCGTTTTTCTGGGTCTATAACGGTTAAGTTTTTTGGGGAATTTATTTAACCCTTTTACCCCAAATCACTTTTTGGAATGACCTGAAATTTAGATTGTATATTCAGAATTCTATGGGCTCGAAAGCTTCTAACAGACTTTTGTTTCCAGAGTTATAGAGAAAATGTTATATACCCAAAACGGACCAACTATCAAAAAAAATTTTTTTTTTAATCCACCTTTTTGAACAAAAACATTTTAAAAAAAATACAACTATAATATTTCTTATTTTTGGTGTATGTATAAAGGAGGAGTGGGGCTACGAATTCCTCTCTATACTCTATTCGATGAGATCCGTTGGTTTCGAGATATAGACTCTCAAAAAAGGTCCATTTTTGACCAAATTTCAAAAGTTCCCAAAGTTTGAGAGGCTATATCTCGTTTCAAACAAATAGCATTTAATAATGCATTAAATAAATGTTGTAACCCTGTCCCTTCTCTAAATAATACCCAAAAAAAGAAAAATTAGTTGTTTTTTTTTAAATAATTTTTTTGTCCGGAAGGGTACGTTTTTTGCAAAAAAAATTTCAATAAAAAATTCAAGTGTTTATAAATTTTTCTAGACGTGATATCAAAAATCTATTCTCACTAATGCAAAAAAATGGGGCTAAGATTGTTTAATTAAATTTTCAGCTCATGTGGACCAGTGGTTTGACCCCGCTATTTATTTTCTTTTTCAACTTTGAGTTCAAATAACTTTCAAACTGTTATAGACTCAGAAAATATGCATATACCCTGAAAATTTCAGAATAATCAATTAAATAATAAAAAAAAATTTCAAACAAATTATAAGAAAATTATGATTTTTTTTCTAGTTTTTTCGATATTTTCTTTTTCTTTTCCGTTTCTTTTGACCACTCTGCTTCAGCTAGTGAATGTTCATCTTTGTGTTTTGATTTTAGATGCCCCCATAAAGATTTGGTTGAAAAATTTTTACTCTGGGCACCCAGAGATCCTCTTCTAATTTCCTGACTGCAGATGTTTTACATTTAGCTATTTTGAACCAATTCTGAAACATTGTAAAGTACTTCCATACTGCTGAAGCTGATCTTTTAGCCATATTGACTGAAAGTATAAACAAAATAATATTGAAATAATGTGGCTAAATGATACAAGTTTGATGCACAGCAATAAAATAACAATGATAAATATAAATACAGGTTATATTGATAATTTTATATCTTCCATTTTTTCAAACTTTAACTTAGGGTCTTACCTAAGAAAACCTGTTGAATCACTATTGTAAATCAGAAAAAAAAATCTAAAATTTTTGTACTTTTTTTAAACTTTGATTAAACAAAATCTGTAATTTCCTGAAATTTTTCGGAGAAAATGCGTATAATCATTAATTTAAGTGAATGTTGGCTATTCTACTCCTTCCTTATAATTAAATAAACCTCAATTAAATTTATATCTAATTTTCTTAGCCTAAAATTTCAGTGCTTGACCTCTTTACAAATTTTAGGCAACCCCGGGCCCGTCCCCGTCCCCTGTACCGGTCGGTCCTAATATATATATATATATATATTATATTATAATATATATAATATATATATAATATATATATATATATATATATATATATATATATATATATATATATATATATATATATATATAATATATATAATATGTAGTTCTAGTTCCAGCAAGAAGGAGCAAGCTCTCTCACATCTCAAACCTGTTCCGAGATTGGGCTTAAAGAAAACTATGGAGGCGGTGTGATCAATCTCAAGGCTGATTTTGAGTGAGCATCTCATAGCTCATACCTTACCCCCAAGATTTCCTCATTTGGGGCTTATCTCAAGGACTGAATGTACTGAGGAAGACCCAAGGCCATCACAGAACTCGAGCTAACCATTAGGGAGAAGATAAGAGCCATTCCTCGGTCTGTTAGTAAGGACGTCTTGGACAACTTTATGCTGCGCCTTAAGAAATGCACGGAGATAAAATGGAGGTCATCTTGAACACAAATGAAAGTAACAACGACCTATCAGATTATCTGCAAGCAGAATTCAGCAAACACTTGGATACTCTGCAGAACTTTTTCAAAGGTAACTTTGGTTCGGATTACCTTAAAGTTGAAATATGAATTCATAATCCTTCATTATTCGACATAGACTGTATCAGTGATGAAGAACTTGTTAAAGATGACCTCACTGACCTGAGGTCAAACTGTATGTTGAGAAATGAATTCAGTTCGAAGAGTCTTGGAAACTTCTGGTATGCATTGGCACAAGCCTACCCTCGTTTGGTAAAGCGAGCTATGAGTGCTCTGGTTCCCTTTGCTACCACATACCTTCGTGAATCAAGGTTTTCAGCACTTGTTTCTATCGAACCGAAAAATCGAAACAGAACGAATGTTAAAGATGACATGCGCGTTACCTTGTCAAAGACCACTCCACAATACCATATTCTTATTCTAGGCAAACAAGAACGACCTTCTCATTGAAATAAAGTAGATAACGAGGGTAGTAGTAGGTAATAGTAGTATGAACAAAAGGATTGCATATCAGGATAATTATTTGACCTGCCTTTTTTTTTTTTTTTTTTTTTTTTTTGTTCTGTTGATTTCATTATTTATTTATTTATTTTAAAGTGGTTCAGCGGTAAACTGAAAGAAGACCAGTTGCTGTAACTAATAGTCTCCGGCATCCGCGATAGGCCTGGCCCAGCCAGCGGTATCCGCCGTGGGCCCAAGAAACCCAAGGATCTTCCTCGGAAGATCCTACTGACAGGACGAAAGTCCTACCTGGGGTGTGGTAAAAAAAAAAAAAAAAAAAAAAAAAAAAAAAAAAAAAATTTATTTATTTTTATATCTTGGTATGTTGTGTTCAATACATTTGTTGTGAAATTAATCTTCAATTAATATTATTGGATTCTGTTATTCATTTTTACTGAAAGTAACTTTTTTGTAATACCTGTATATATTATATGATTTCGTAGGAATGTCTTTTGCAATATGTAATACAATTTCGTAAGAATAAACATAATTATTTATCAACTTTCATATATTATATATATATATATATATATATATATATATATATATATATATATATATATATATATATATATATATATATATATATATATATATATATATATATATATATATATATATATATATATATATATATATATATATATATATATATATATATATATATATATATATATATATATATATATATCGAACTTGACCTAACCTAACTCAAAATCAACTAAAAACTACTAATTTCTTTAAAAATCATGACGTAATATTAAATTAAAACATAGTTTTTTTTTAAATTAAATTAAATTAAATTAAATTAAGGCAACAAATTAAACCATGCAGAACTTAATTGCTTAACTAAGCAGTTGAGTTCTAGATAGTTTTCTTTAGTTTTCGTTCATGCCAATATTTAACATGTTTTCCTTGGATAATTTTATAAAAGGAATTTTTTGTAATTATGGTAGTTATGGTATGAGAATACATATGAGAGGAGTTATTAGAATTTATGGTAGTTATGGTATGAGATTACATGTAAGGGGAATTATTAGTAATTATGGTAGGAGATTACATATGAAGGGAGTTATTAGTAATTATGGAAGTTATGGTAGATTTCATATGAGGGGAGTTAATAATAATTATGGTAGTTATGGTAAGAGATAACATATGAGGGTGTTATTAGCAATAAATGAAGTTTTGGTAGGGGATTACATATGAGGGGAGTTAATAATTATGGTAGTTATGGTATGAAATTACATATGAGGGGAGTTCGTACACATAAGGGGAGTTATTAGTAATTATGTTA
>SEYY01024883.1:35000-40000 GCA_009176605.1 Armadillidium nasatum
TTATTTAATTTGAAAACAACCGATAAAAGAAAACTTTTAAAAACATTAAATTATAAAATTAATTTGTAAGAACCATAAAAGATAATAATTATTAACCTTTTCGTGCGCATATTTGCATAATTTGAAAGGAACTTACATTAATAAAAATAAAATTGGAAAGAAATAAATATTTAATTATACGTTTCCTTTTTCTAAAGATTATAAGACCAGTCGTCATTGAGATTACGAAGAATAATCTCAATAAGGTATAGAAAAAATATATATTTTTTTCCTATTCTAGTTTTAAAGTAAAGAAATGGCGTTAATTTGTCCTACTACCGACAAAGATTTGTATAGGGTAATCTGAATTCTAAGCCAAAGTTCAAACTCAGCATGACATTATTGAGAGCAGAAACCGCTTGAATGGCATCACTGAAATCCCAATTTGGCGGGCGCCGACCAGATGTAAGTTACCAAATGTCGCCATCTGCGTTTTTATCCTTATTCTCTGCTAATCCCAAATCCCTTGATTTAAAATAACAATATAATGTTTTTGCGCGAGAGAGATATAAATGATAAATTTATTTTATGAAAATATTTCGGAGAACGAATAATATAACCGAAAATGAGCTTTTAAGAGACCAATAATAAAACATTTATTCTTATTTTATGCATTTTATTTTCATCTATGATTATATTATGGGATGCCGAAATAATTTCCATTTTTGCTGCTAACTGAATTACTCTTTATAATAAAACATTGATGTTTCAGATAAACGGTCTATAATCAAAGTACTTTTATCCTCATTTTAATTTTATGACCGTGTATGTGTTGTCTGCAGATTCGTCTATGCATACGTGTTATCTGTTCGTCCTTTTTGATTCTTTTAATAATAACCACAACCAAGGCTGACGTTGTTGTGAACTCTGGTTTGAAAGTTTATTATTTTCATTATGACTATTGTCGTTATTGGGGAAATATTTATTTCTTTTCCTTTACTCTCTTATTGGAGTTTGCCAAGCACTTTTTATTTAGCTATAAGTAATAAAAGTAATAATAAAATAACAGTAAAATGTATCATTATTATTATTATTATTATTATTATTATTATTATTATTATTATTATCATTATTATTATTATTATTTTTATCATTTCTCTCTCTCTCCCTCTCTCTCTCTCTCTCTCTCTCTCTCTCTCTCTCTCTCTCTCTCTCTCTCTCTCTCTCTCTCTTTGCATATTTTTCTCTTTCTTTCCTCACTTTTTTCTCTCACTTTTTATTTCCTCTCTCTCTCCCTCCCTCTCTCTTTCTCTTTATCTATCTCACTCTCTTTGCTTTTTTTCCCCCTTTGTGTATCTCTCTTTCTCTTCTTTCCTCATTTCTCTCTCTCTCTCTCTCTCTCTTTGACCATTTCCCTCTTTCTTTTTTCCTCATTTTTTTTCTCTCACGCTTTTCCTCTCTCACACACTCTCTCTCTCTCTTTGCCTACCTCTCTCACTTTCTCTTTCTATATTTCTCTCTCTTTCTTTCTTTACTCATTTCTTTCTCTCACTCTTTTTTCCTTTCTCTCTCCCTCTCTCCTTCTATCTATCTCACTCTCTTTGCCTTTTTTCCTCTTCGTCCATCTCTCTTTCTCTTTCTTTCCTCATTTCTTTCTTTCTCTCTCTTTCTCATTGTTCATATCTCTCTTTCTCTTTTTTTCATTTGTCTCTCTCTCTTTTTCCTCTCTCTCTCTTCCTCTATCTTTCTCTCTATCTGTCCACCTCACTCTCTTTGCCTTTTTTCCTCTTTGTCTATCTCTTTTTCTTTCCTCTTTTCTCTCTCTCTCTCTCTCTCTCTCTCTCTCTCTCTCTCTCTCTCTCTCTCTCTCTCTCTCTTTATCCGCCTCTTCTTTTTTGACGATTTCTCTCTTTCTTTCTCTTTTCTCATATCTTTATTTCCCCTCATTCTCTTTTTTTCTCTCTTTCTCGTTCTCTCTCCCCTCTCTCTATTTCTCTTTCCCTCTCTCCCCTTCTCCCCCCTCTTATTTTATTCCCTCTCTCTCTTTTAATACCTTTCTTCTCCACATTCTTTCCCTCTTTTAATTACCTCTCTATTTTTCCTTCTCGCACTCTGTCTCCTTTTCCAAAAATTTTCACCTTTCCACTCACTCTTTCTTATATTATATTAAAAATAAATATTGAAAAAGAGATAGTGACTGAAAAGTAATTTATAGTAAATGAATTGAATTCCTATTTTAAGCAATAGGAGATAAAGTGGCAGCAGAAATTCCCTAAACAAATGTTTCTTTTACTGACTACCTAGAAATACACAAAGATCAAATATTCTCTTTTACTAACATATGTTCCGAAATCAAGTGTGCAATAAATAGTTTGAAAAACAAAAGCTCCGACATTAATAGTATACCAAACTTTATCTACAAATACTGAATATACGGACCGCAATATAGATACTCTAAATACAAAAGTAAATGATCTATTAGAAAATATTGTAACATTGGTAGAAGCTAACAGGATTTCTTCTTCAAAAAGCACATCAATAGTCTTATTAGCAAACTTGCATATGCCATCTTTGCATTCCTAAAGATAAAAAACTTTATTCCAAAATATATACTAAAAATATATATATTACAGCCTTGTTTACCCACACCTACTCTATTATTTACCGGTATTTAATAATGAATATCCAAAAATGTAAGAAGATCAAATCTGCGTAGCACAAACTCACGTACACTAAGTAAAACAAAGTACAAACTAACCAAACCTCGTAGAACTATATCGTACAAAGGCATTGAACAATGGAATGACCTTCCAAAAAACATACAAGAATTAGAAAAACTTTCTACATTTCGTAAGCATTTCAAAGATCGCTTGTTATCAAAATACTAAAGAAACCCAACTTCATCACACTTATTCCCAACTTTCCAAATCTTTTGTAATTATTATTATTATTATTATTATTATTATTATTATTATTATTATTATTATTATTATTATTATTATTATTATTATTATTATTATTATTATTATTATTATTATTATTATTATTATTATTATTATTATTATTATTATTATTATTATTATTATTATTATTATTATTATTATTATTATTACATTATTATTGTTGTTATTATTATTTGTATTAGTTAATTATTTTTTTTATTTTTTTTATTTTTTTTTTTTTTTTTTTTTTTTTTTTTTTTTTTTTTTTTTTTTTTTTTTTTTTTTTTTTTTTTTTTTTTTTTTTTTTTTTTTTTTTTTAAATTAATTTTTATAAATATTTTGTTGTTAGTTATTTTTTACTTTTTTATTATATTCTTATTATTACTATAATTATTATTTTCCTTAATATTGTTGTTATTGTTATAATATTATTATTAGTAGTAATACGGTTATTATTATTATTATTATTCTTATTATCATTATTATTATTATTATTATTATTATTATTATTATTATTATTATTATTATTATTATTATTATTATTTTATAATTATTATTTTTGTTATTATTCTTGTTATAATTATTGTTATTATTTTATTGTTATTATCATCATCATTGTCATCTTTATTTTTATTATTATTATTATTGTTATTATTATTACTATCAAATATTTTAATGTTATTATTGTTGGTAATTATTTTTAATTGTTATTTTTAATATTATTTTTAAAGAAGTAAATTAAGCTAAGGTTACTTACGACTTAAAAAAAAAATAAAATTAAAAGTACTCCACGTTTGTTTCTTAGCTTTAAACTTCATTTTATTAATGATTGATAAAAATTTATGTATAAATTTAATGAGCTCAAAGGACGAATTCGCCCCCCCCCACACCCCAGAAGCCCATTTTAGTATTGTATTAAAGCATTATAAAATATACGATTTTTATTTAGATAAAATGTAACTCAAAAACTTAATAAAGATTAAAGATAATATTATATATATTATTATATATTGATTAATTTTTATTATTATTATTATTATTATTATTAATTATTATTTTATTATTATTATTATTAATTATTATTATTGTTATTAATTTATTATTATTATTATTAATTATTATTATTATTATTATTATTATTATTATTATTATTGTTATTATTATTATTATTATTATTTCCCTTGTAGAGTGTAGACTAATAATAGTAGAGATAATAATAATTTTTTAATGTTAGAGTTAACACATGCAAACAAACACACATACTCGTATATATATTATATATATATATATATATATATATATATATATATATATATATATATATATATAATATATATATATATATATATATATATATATATATATATATATATATATATATATATATATTATATATATATATATATATATATTATTATATTAATTTACAATTGTAATTTTAAAAGATAATTTTCCGAGTCATGACCTGTCAGAAAATTCCTGTTGAAAATTAAGAATCAGAAGGTCATAAGGGAGAGAGAGAGAGAGAGAGAGAGAGAGAGAGAGAGAGAGAGAGAGAGAGAGAGAGAGAGAGAGAGAGAGAGAGAGAGAGAGAGAGAGAGAGAGAGAGAGAGAGAGATGAGGGGGAGAGAGAGAAGAGAGAGAAAGAAAGAAAGAGAGAGAGATAGAGAGAGAGAGAGAGAGAGAGATTAAATCAGCAACCAAACTTAGAACTAAAAATTTTATTTCTTAATCTTCATTTTTATTTGAAAAAGTTACTGTTTTTAATTAATTAATAACATTTTCGGTATACGTTTAGATTTTTAAGGTATCTTGAACTCAAGAAGCATAAATTCGATATCATTTTCTTACCTTCAGAAGCATAGAATCGATATCTTTTTCTTACCTTCAGAAGCATAAGCTCGATATCACTTTCTTACCTTCAGAAGCATTGGTTCGATATTCTTTTCTTACATTAAGAAGCGTTAGTTCGATATCTTTTTCTTATTTTCAAAAGCATAGGTTCGATATTCTTTTCTTACATTAAGAAGCGTTAGTTCGATATCTTTTTCTTATTTTCAAAAGCATAGGTTCGATATC
>SEYY01024884.1:5000-7500 GCA_009176605.1 Armadillidium nasatum
TTTCCCTATCCGTCTCTCTCACTCTCTCTCTTTCTCTACTTTCCACTCACATTTTTATTCTCTTATTATTTTCTCACTTTGTTTCGTCTTTGTCTGCTTTCTCTCTCTCTCTCTCTCTCTCTCTCTCTCTCTCTCTCTTTCCTTCTGCTTCTCTCTGTGCTTTTCTCTTTATCTCTTTCATTCAATTATCTCTCTAACTAAAACTATTCTTTTTAATCAATTTCCCGCCCCTTTTAATAAATCTTGCCCGTTTGTCTGTCTGTCTATTGCTTCTCTCTCTCTATCCCTTTCTCGATTTTCTCTCTCTCTATCTATCTCTATCTCCCTTTCTGTCAACATGTATTTTTTCATATTTCAAGCTATTTGTCACAAAAAGTAAGAAAATCACCAATATTGATTATTGACGCTTGGCCATTAATAATAATAATAATAATAATAATAATAATAATAATAATAATAATAATAATAATAATAATAATAATAATAATAATAATAATAATAATAATAAAAATAACAAAATTATTATTATTATTATTATCATTTATATTATATTAATTATTTTTATTAACATTATCATTATTATATATATATTATTATAATTTCAATTATTGTTATTATTATTATTATTTCAATATATATATATATATATTATATATATATATATATATATATATATATATATATATATATATATATATATATATATATATATATATATATATATATATATATATATATATATATATATATATATATATATATATATATATAACACCTATTGATATATTATACTATCCTTTGAATATAATGTAGTTCAAACAAAATTCATTAAACAATATTAATATTAATAATAAAGTTAAATATACAATATACATATATATAAAAACATGTTTCTATATAACTGTGGCTTTAACACTAAGTACTCAAATTTCAAAGTTTCACAATTGCTCAACTCTGATTGGTTATTGCCTCCAAAACTCAAGAAAATTTCAGCCAATCAGGAAGAGTTTTTTAAAACATTAGGAATGATAATGATTCAATCTAAAAAGAGCTTGCATTTAAATTTTTAATTTTACGATTTGAAAATAATAAAAAATATTTGTCAAATTTAAATTTTCATGTAATTATTCGTTTTCTTCAAATGAAAATAATAATAATAATAATAATAATAATAATAATAATAATAATAATAATAATAATAATAATAATAATAATAATAATAAATATATAATAATAATAATAATATTTCTAGTTTTGAGAAAATATATTAATTACATTAAATTTAATATATTAATATATATATAATATAATATATATATATATATATATATATATATATATATATATATATATATATATATATATATATATATATATATATATATATATATATATATATATATATATATAGTGAAGGATCGGATATCATATTTTCTCATTTGCTGATGCGGATGATGATGTAGAACTTTCAGCAAGTCCGGATGTGTGGATGAAGATGTTGAATATTTTAAAGTGCGGATACGGATGCGGATGCGGATGAGGATGTTAATTTTGATGAAGATGCGAATGCTTATGCCATCACTATTATTTATATATATATATATATATATATATATATATTATATATATATATATATATATATATATATATATATATATATATATATATATATATATATATATATATATATAGTAAGATGATTTACAAATTAAAGTAGGTAGGGAGAAATTCTAGCAAGTCACTTTATTTCAGTATCTTGGGATGATTTTTGGGGAGGCTGATGTTAGTATGGGTGATGAAGTTGGTCATAGAATAAGAGAAGGGGAGAAGGTTTTAGGTGGTTTGAGGGATATTTGGGATAGAGGAAGGTTACCAAGAGAGGTGAGGGTGAGAATGTTTGAGGGATGTTGAATACCGGTGGTTATGTATGGGAATGAAGCATGGAGGTTGAACTCTTGGAAGAGAAAAAAAATAGAAGTTTTCGAAATGAAAGGTCTGAGAGGGGTTTGTAGTGTTGGTAGAAGAGATAGAGTCAGGAATGCTGGAATAAAGGAAATGTGTGGATGAAGAAAAGTATGGTTGAGAGATGGTTTGGAAATGTTTGTAGAATGAATGAAGAGAGAATGGCTAAAAAGGTATTTGTTTCAGAAGTGGAGGATGTGAGAGATAGGAGGAGACCGAGGGGAAGTTGGATGAGTAATGTCAAGGAGCTGTTAAAGGATAAAGGGATTAATTAGGAGGGGGGTGTGAGGTTGACAGAGGATAGGATTGAATGGAAAAGATTGGTGAAGGGCTGAGTGTTTGGCTGAATGTGGCCTGCGATAGACACCACCCCACGATTGTGGAAAAGGTTGTAAGTATATATATATAAAATTAAGAAAGCTATTTTCCTAGTGAACCTTAATCTAATTAGAAAAGATAAAGCCAAAACTAAGAGTTTCCACATACTCATTTTATACACTGTGAACGTTTCACACCGTATCTCGGTCCGTCTTTAGC
>SEYY01024884.1:10000-15000 GCA_009176605.1 Armadillidium nasatum
CCCCTCCTCTAACTGTCTCTATCCTCACTTTTCTTCTAAATACGGATTTTGAGCATAGGCAAGCAAGTATCTTGTTTGTTCTCGTGTTTCTAAATTGATTTCTTCTAATTTTCTTCTTTGTGATTTACGTTCTCTCTTATCTCGTCAGTTTTTACATAAATTCAACAATTCCGTTTGATTTCTTTCCTAACTCAAATGACTGTCTCAAATTGGCCTGTTACCCAAAATAAAGAATATTCTCACATCTCTATTTTTTGAAAACGTTTAAGCGTTTACTGCGGTCAGAGCCATTCCTTTTGTTTTCAAGATACAACTGGTGACTTTTTATTCCATTTCTCAAGCCCAAAGAACTCGAGCAGATGAACCAGAACATTTCCAGATGAACCAGAACCATTTTAGAGACAAACTCAACATGATTGCTTCTAATCATATCTCTTTTTCTATTTAAATCCCGACACCAACGAATTGCGTCGGATAAAGCATAGAGAGGAATTTGTAGCCCCATCCCTCCTCTAAGCACCCACCAAAAATGAGAAATGCTGTAGGTGTTTTTAATTTTTTTTTTTTTTTTTTTTGTCCGAAAATTTGGATTTTTTTCCCCCCATAAAAACTTTTTTTCCGATAGTGGTCAGTTTTTTTTTAGGCTTATAACATTTTTCCTATAACTCTGGGTTAACTCTTTATACATAATGGTTTCTCCGATTTTCTTCTTCAATCTGTGTACCACTCTATCTCCTCAAATATTCGACTGGATCTGCTCAAGCCTTTGGCGAGGAAACGTTTTTCACACTTAGGGATTTTACTAGGACGTACTAGCGGGTATAAATTTTAGATTTATATAAATATTCAAAGTTTACAAGTTAAAAGACTTTTCAGCTTTTTGTAAGATTTTAAAAACCATTTTGAATTTCAGAAGTTGATAGTACAATCTTATCAAGAGAGAGGTTCCTCTGGGTGTGGGACCATAGGCTGTAGCCAACCATATTAATTTTTATCTACCTGCATTTTGTTCTTTATAAATAATTAAATGTTATTAAAAGAAATATATCAAATTATGACCAAGTATGTTAAATTTGCGACTTTTTTATTACTGCCTGAAAATATTAACAACAAAACTTAATATAAGCGAAATTAGACAGTAATTATTAATTAAAATTAAATAAAATCTTAACATGCAATCTGATAATACTAATAACTCAAAACTTGAATTCTTTCTTGGTAATAAATTATATTAAAAAAAAAAAAAATTAATATTCAAATAAGGGTAAAAAAAATGTAAAGTAAACAAAATTATTTTAAACATAATTAAAAATTATAACAATAAATCTTTCTTTATTCATGTAGCTACATGCGTTCAATATCGTGATGCATTGTTTTAAATATGTATAACTCAATTACGGATGGATCATTATTATTATAAATATATATATATATATATTATATATATATATATATATATATATATATATATATATATATATATATATATATATATATATATATATATATATATATATATATATATATATATATATATATATATATATATATATATATATATATATATATATATATATATATATATATATATATATATATATATATATATATATTATATATTATATATATATATTATATATATATATATATATATATATATATATATATATATATATATATATAATATATATATATATATATATATATATATATATATATATATATATATATATATATATATATATATATATATATATATATATATATATATATATATATATATATATATATATATATATATATATATATGGGATAGTACTGACCCGTTACCCCACATCCGGGCGCAGTCGGAAGGGTTCTTTGAGTCTGTCGTCATGGCGGTTGTTCATGAGCTTTCTCGATGTGATTCTTTTTTGTATTGTAGTGTTGTGGTGGTAACGCTCTGACTTACCATCTAAGAAGTCAGGGTTTCAAATCCCCAATAGCATATATATATATATATATATATATATATATATATATATATATATATATATATATATATATATATATATATATATATATATATATATATATATATATATATATATATATATATATAAAATAATGAAGTAAGTCACTTTTGTCTCTGATTCTAAATTGGGGTTCAAGATCTCAATCATAGGTTAGTCTACTTCTTGAATTGTTATTTAGAAATCGATTCTTTCATTCTAGAAATTAATTGTTTTCCAAGAAGAAACCGATTTCCTTCTACCACATTTGTTTGATTTCTCGTCAAACTACTAATTTTGATGCATAGTTATCATTTGGTATCTTGGTGAGGCGCAGCTTACATACACACACGTTCTTTTTTCCATCAAAGAAGCAAAACGTTCGGTACTGGAATTATTAAATGTTAATATTGTTTTTTTTTCTTCTTTGATATACTGAAAATGTAGGTTACAAATGGGACATTTTTGATACAAAAATATATTTAAATATTACATTAAGGGCATAAAGTAGTGTACTTAAATACAGATATACGTAAAATAAAACTTACAAATATAACATTAAGGACGCAAAGATATACTCTAAAAATCCAGATATACTGAAAATGCAGCTTGAATTATTATTATTATTATTATTATTATTATTATTATTATTATTATTATTATTATTATTATTATTATTATTATTATTATTATTATTATTATTATTATTATTATTATTATTATTATTATTATTATTATTATTATTATTATTATTATTATTATTATTATTATTATTATTATTTGTGATACAAAAATAATATATTTAAATGTCACATTAAGGACATAAAGTATTGCACTTAAATACAGATAAACGTAAAATATAACTTACAAATTTAAAATTAAGGATGCAAAGATACACTAAAAATACAGATATACTGAAAATGAAGCTTGCAAAAATAACATGAACCATACCCTTTAATGATGTAAAAAATCACCGAAGGTGTCCAATAAGTAATTGTGGTCCTTAAAATAGTCTAAAACATCGCTTCATAACTGGAGTCCACATGATCACCCAGGTACCCCATGGACCCCCAGGGGACCACATGGACCCCAGGTACCACATGGACCCCCAAGTACCACATGGACACCCAGGGGACCACATGGACCTCCAAGGTACCACAAAAGCTATGAGTGGGTTATCAAGGGAAAAAATGCCCTTTCGGGAATCCATAGTATGAGTTAAGGGTGCCCATGAAAAAATATTATAAATGAAATAATACGTACTACAGTTAGGACTCAGGGATCCACAAGCAAGATAAGTCTGAGAACCCCTGGTCTAGAAGATATGAGTATGCATCTGTTATCTTTTCTACTTTCTATATCATTAGTTATTACATCTATATGAAACTTTCAAAACTTAAGCATTATTAGATCATGAGATCCTTGGTCTTGAAATTATATGAAGTAAAGCCTTTTAATCCAAATCTAAATCATTTAAACCACAATAAAGCTATAAATTTAATAATGTGAATTTATACAGACCATAGATGAAACTTTTTAATAAATCTATCTTTTCTTGGTTCAATAAGTATCAAAATCTAAGAAGACTGCAAGGAACAGAGAGAACAAAAAAGCGCAAATAATAATTAGAATAAGAACAAGTTTGAAACAACAAACTAACAGACACTTTAATTAAAAGGGACTGTATGAAGGAAAAGACGTAAAAATTAAAAAAAAAAAATCTTGTCATTGAGGGATTTTAAAATATTCAAGGATAATAGTGAAGAAAAAGTGTTACGAGCATGAGCAGGAACATCCGGCCTCTTCGGATATTTTATGATAAAGGTAATTACTAATGACCAGATGCTGCTGTTCAATGTTAATGAGTTTGAAACTTCTACAGTGCGTTGTCTGAATTTTACTTATTTCCCTGCATGAAAGCTGTAAGAGAAGACTTTGTCAGTAAAGAAAAGCTCTTAAAATAAAAAATAAACATTGAATAAATGCTGTCTACTGTGACACAAACAGTAAAGTGATTAAATCCCGGCTTCAAATCGCTGGTTCGATTCCACTTGCGGATAATAAGTATATAATACCTAGAAAAGTTCCTTCCTCGACGGAAAATGCCCATGCGAATGTGAACTTTTTAATTAAAAGGTGATTAGCTAATAATTAAAGCTAATAATTAACAAAAGAAGTAAACTTTGAATGAACAAAAGATAGAACTAAAACTCTGCCACGAAACAAAAACTATCTCGATTATTATCAATTTATTTTTTAAAATAAATTCCATTTTTACATTTGCACAAAGAATTATGTGATATTTTTCGAATGTCTCTCTCTTTAATTTAATTTAAAGGTATAATAACAAATTTATTATTATTATTATTATTATTATTATTATTATTATTATTATTATTATTAATATTATTTTTATTATTATTATTATTATTATCATTATTATTATTATTATTATTATTATTATTATTATTATTATTATTATTATTATTATTATTATTATTATTATTATTATTATTATTATTATTATTATTATTATTATTATTATTATTATGGCTTAACGCCTAATAAACTCCTTATGTTACGGTCTTCCCTCTTGCAATTTTGTTTTATTTATTTTTTTATTTAGTTTTAACATTTTTCCTGTCTAATATTTTATATCTTTTTAATGATTTATTTCACCTTTTAGCTGTGAATTATATATATATATATATATATTATATATATATATATATATATATATATATATATATATATATATATATATATATATATATATATATATATATATATATATATATATATATATATATATAATATATATATATATAATATAATATAATATAAAATTCAAGTTTTTATTGTTTTTTTTCTTTTTCTTTTTTTTTTTTCTCTCTCTCTCTCTCTCTCTCTCTCTCTCTCTCTCTCTCATCTCTCTTATCTCATTTTTTTTCTTTCTCTCTCTATTTTTTACTCTCTTTCACCTCTCTCTCCCTCCCACTTTCTCTCTTT
>SEYY01024884.1:20000-30000 GCA_009176605.1 Armadillidium nasatum
TTTTTTTTTTTTTTTTTTTTTTTTTATTTTTTTTTATCTTTTATCACAAAACTCTTAACATCCCTTCTCATTAACGGAAGAGTTTCTTTGTTCTGGAATATTGAAATTTATTTATAATTATTATTATTATTATTATATATTATTATTATTATTATTATTATTATTATTATTATTATTATTATTATTATTATTATTTACTGGACATATTTTGGTTCCATTTTTTTTTTTTTTTTTACATTAGAAGACAAATTAGGTTTTCCATAGAAATGCCAATAGTTGAATGACCAAAAAAAAAAAAAACTTAATAATTGATTTGAAGAGACGGATGTGACAAATTCTTGTTAATTTCTCTGTCTTTTTCCGTTTTTGTGTCACTCTCTCTCTCTCTCCCTCTCCCCTACTTTCTGTCTCATTCTTCCCCTCTTCATTTCACCTCCACCCTTACTCTGTCACACTATCTCTCTCTCTCTCTCTCTCTCTCTCTCTCTCTCTCTCTCTCTCTCTCTCTCTCTCTCTCTCTCTCTCTCTCTCTCTCTCTCTCTCTCTCTATGTTTACATTCTCTCTGTTTCACTCTATCTCTTTCTCTCTCTCTCTCTCTCTCTCTCTCTCTCTCTCTCTCTCTCTCTCTCTCTCTATATATATATATATATATATATATATATATATATATATATATATATATATATATATATATATATATATATATATATATATATATATATATATATATATATATATATATATATATATATATATATATATATATATATATATATATATATATTATATATATATATATATATATATATATATATATATATATATATATTATATATATATATATATATATATATATATATATATATATATATATATATATATATAATATATATATATATATATATATATATATATATATATTATGCTAGCGTCGGCCTACATAAAAATAATGAGCTCTTTTGCTCGGAACACTTTTAATTAGCACCTTTTAATAATAATAATAATAATAATAATAATAATAATAATAATAATAATAATAATAATAATAATAATGAATAATAATAATAAAAATAATAATAATAATAATAATAATAATAATAATAATAATAATAATAATAATAAATAACTTTTTTAATTTACAGCCTTAATAAATTTCTAATCAATGTACTTAATTACCATTAATAAAATTAATATTCTGGTCTGCCTTTAGGCAAGTTCTAAGAAAAGCATAAACTTACTATGCACTTATAGGATGAGAACTATATATATATATATATAATATATATATATATATATATATATATATATATATATATATATATATATATATATATATATATATATATATATATATATATATATATATATATATATGTACGCAGAGCGGAACCACTATTAGACAGAAGCTCATGTGACATACATTTGTATCTTCAGGTAATTATATCTTAAATATAGTTTCGAGAAAGGTGAGTGAACCTTGTAGTTCGAGTCCAGTTCAATTATTCTTGAAATATTATTTACATAATTATTACATTAGCCTTTCAAAAAGGGGCGTAGCTTGGTGGTAGAGCCTTCTGTACGTTATCTAACGGCGACGCTGTTGTCAATGGGTTCGGATCCTGGCGTGCACGAAAATTTTTCTTCATATATATATATATATATATATATATATATATATATATATATATATATATATATATATATATATATATATATATATATATATATATATATATATATATATATATATATATATATATATATATATATATATATATATATATATATATATATATATATATATATAATATATATATAATATATATATAAAAAAAAAAAAAAAAAAAAAAAAAAAAAAAAAAAAAAAAAAAAAAAAAATTTTTAAAAATAATTTTCAAAAAAAAAAATAAAAAAAAAAAGTTTTTTTTTTTTTATTTTTATTATTTTTATTATTATTATTAAAATAATAAAATAATTTTAAAAGCGTTATAGTAATATATATATATATATATATATATATATATATATATATATATATATATATATATATATATATATATATATATATATATATATATATATATATATATATATATATATATATATATATATATATATATATATATATATAATATATATATATATATATATATATATATATATATATATATATATATATATATATATATATATATATATATATATATATATATAATATATATATATATATATATATATATATATATATATATATATATATATATATTATATATATATATATATATATATATATATATATAATATATATATATATATATATATATATATATATATATATATATATATATATATATATATATATATATATATATATATATATATATATATATTATATATATATATATATATATATAATATATATATATATATATATATATATATAATATATATATATATATATATATATATATATATATTATATATATATGGTATTAATTTCATTATTAATGCTATTATTTCTGCCCTCGCTATAAATATTTTAAACATTATTAAGAGTTCTTTTTATTTCTCGCTTTATTTACATCAATCATCATCCGTTGAACGCTAATCTTTATGATTTGCCTTTTGAACTATAAGATCAACTCTGACTTATATTATATATATATATATATATATATATATATATATATATATATATATATATATATATATATATATATATATATATATATATATATATATATATATATATATATATATATATATAATATATATATATATATATATATATATATATATATATATATATATATATATATATATATATATATATATATATATATATACCCACCATTTATGGGCAGAACCCTATACCCAAAGATGAAGTGTTAAAGTATTAAAATAAAAAAAGCTCTTCAAATCACACGTAACGCAAAATTCGTAGGTGAGCACAAATGTGACATTTAAAGTAATTAAGATTAAATTCAAAATGAAACACAGAAGATAGAAGAGAATTCCACAAAACAGAGGCGGCTGGAAAGGAGATTGCACCCCAGTGTACAAGCCTGGAGCTGTCAATGTTCACACAAATTTAACCAACAGATAAAACACTCCTTGTGTTAAGAGAACGTCGTAATGGTGGAGGTATACGAGTACTTGACGCTGTAGTACTTACATAGAAAAGAGAAAGTAGCAACGCCAACTTGCAAGCATAAATTGTCAAGTGAATTCGAAAGAGCAGAACAGTTTATAAGTCTTGTAGCTTTTGACTCGACCCTAAACACACACACACACACACACACACACACAATATATTATATATATATATATATATAATATATATATATATATTATATATATATATATATATATATTATATATATATATATATATATATATATATATATATATATATATATATATATATATATATATATATATATATATATATATATATATATATATATATATATATATATATATATATATATATATATATATTACGATTAAATACATGAAAATGTTTTGTATGATGAATGTCTGGTTAGCTTCCCATCATCTCCTAACTTCCCATACTTCTGCAGCTACAACGGTCCAACCAATATATATTAATAAACCATTACACTCGTTTGTTAAGAAATTTCAATACATTTATGACCTTAAAAACACTCATTTAAAGGTTGGTCTCTGCTTCATCGACACTGTCAGACACTTCACCGTCTCTGAAGGCGGAGACCTTTTCGTCAGGTGTGTTTAAGTTTTGATGTTTCCCCTTAAAATGTGTTTTAGAAATTTGGTAGCGATTTATTTAGCATTTCTGCTAAATTGAAAATTATTTAATTATTAATTAATTAAACAATTAAAATCATAATCACCGCTACCCACGGGACGGAGGGTTCATGGGCAGTGTTCGACCTAGGCTTAAGTACCACGCATTTGTATATTTTTAATGTAAATCGCATCCTATAGTAGTGGTTAATTTTTTAAATATTTATATTTCTGATGTATAAATTAAATTTTTTATTTTATTTTTATTTTTATTATTATTATTATTATTATTATTTTATTATTATTATATTATTTATTATTATATTATTATTATTTTTTTTTTTTTTTTGCATGATATTACTAATCGTGCAAAAATTCAATAGATGGTTCTATCTATAGTAAAGTGCTTAGCATTTGCATGTAAATAATCTAAAATGCCTCAAAAACTCATTTCCTCCATCTTTCCACTCGACACAATCTTCCACACAACTATGATATCTTCTTCGAGAAAACACAACTCAAACCTTCATCTCTCCTTAATATTCTTTGTGTTTCTTTTTCTTGTGATCTTTCTTGGAAAGATCACATTACTTCTCTTTCTAAACAAATATTGGGTGTTCTGAGGCGTCTTCAGAACTTCTTCACACCACCCCAGTTGATTACTCTTTATAGAAGTGTTGTTCACCCTCTCAATGGAGTAAGCCTTTTCACATCTTCATACAACTCTCCTTGAAAAGGTGGAGTCTAGGGCTTTTCGTCTTATCAACTCTCCTACTCTCAATTATTCTCTACAATCTCTTTCTGCACGTCGAATTGTTGGATCACTTTCTCTATATTATCGCTATTACAACGGACACTACTCTTCCGAACTCTCTCGTCGCATACCTCCTCCTTTGAAAAGAGCTCGTGCGACCCGTCTTTCTACACAGTCTCATCCTTTCTCTGTCCTAATCTCTGACTTCAGTCTTAACCGCTATGCTCAATTTTACATGTATCTACTGGTAAAGTCTAGAACACACTCCCATCATCTATTTTTCCCAACTTCCTATGACTTACACACCTTCAAACACCGTGTATCGCGACATGTCGGCCTTTAATATGGCCAGGATCCAGATTTTCTCCTTTCTCTGGTGGAAATTTGGTAGGCCTCTAGCCTTTGCTCACCAGAGGTGAAATAAACAAATAAATAAATAAATATATAAAATATATGTATGCTAATTTTGATCACAATTATGTTATTGAAATTGGATATAAATATTACAATATAAGTAGCTTCACAATTTACACACATATTAAAATATATACTTTTTAAAAAGTGGTTTGTATATAAGGAAAACCCATTTAATACAATATTGTTCATTAATACTTCATTTAAATTTTGATAATTGTTGTGAAAAGAAGAATATTTTTATCAACAAAATTTAAAACTGTTCTCGTTTGATACATAAATCTTAAAGATTTTTTATTTTTCTCTTTTGTTGTAATGAAGAAAGGAAAAATGTTGTCTCCTTCGCTGTTAAAATCAAACTTAGGTGAACAAAGAAAATTTGAACACCTATTATTTATCAACACATGCAATTCAAGAAGCAGGTTTAATACGTTGTCCTCTTAGAGTGGTTCAAAACACTGTTTCAAGAGCAGTAAACTGTAGTCCCCTTAAATAAGGTATATATATATATATATATATATATATATATATATATAATATATATATATATATATATATATATATATATATATAATATATATATATATATATATATATATATATATATATATATCATGAATGGTGACAATTATATATTTAAAAATTTAAAATTTTTTTTTTAAATACAGACAGTGAATCCAACTCATTCGTATGAATAGGATTCACATCCTCGAGGTAGTGGCTACTCAAAGAGCAGATAGAAACGTGATGGTGTTAACATTCCTTCGTTCCGTAAAGCCACACGAAGACTCTGTCTCAACATGTCGCCTAAAATGGTAATATGTAAGTCACCGCCAGAGGTTCGGAAAGTAAGATCCTTGGCTTTGCTGAAAATGAAGTTCGAAAAAAATGAATTTTTGACGAAATCAATTTTCGATGAGGGAGATATCATTACAGATACCGACGACGATGACAATGAGCAAACTTTGAGGACATCTTCCTCAAATTTCTTGTCCAGGCGGATTCAGTCGTACCAAGGTTCTCCTATTGCTTCACCAACTCTTGTTGCCAACTCTGAGATTTCTTGTGGTTCACTGCTACCTATTCGACAATGGCACTAGACAGTGGACTCTTTTACTCCTCTTTCTTCGAGGGTAAGTTCAATTATTATTATTTTTTAATAATTGTTTTTGCTTAAAATTGTAAATTACAATTGTTTCATTTCCTCTTCCAAGTGACTTTTTGGAATGTTAATACTAATCAGATTTTTTCCTCCTTATTACAGGTCAATGGTAAAATTGAGGACGTTATTCATGTGTCAGCTCCAATATCTTTCAAAAGACTCAAGAAACCTCAAGGAGATTCACTTGTTAATGAATCCAAGAAGAGGAAAGAAAATCCAAGCATTTCTAGTGAAGAACTTTTTAAAGAAGAGAATGAGAATTGTAATAAAGAAGATAGTTTAAATGCCATATTAAGGCACCATTCATCTTTCAAACTCAGAAAAGGAATCAAAAGACTTAGAGATACCAAAGGTATTAAGATCTCAATCGGAGAATCAGTTGTCCGTAATGAAGACTGTGAGTATCTCTTCAGATTCTAACGAGAAGCTTACAGGCAATTTTAGTCAGCCTCTATGTTTACCCACTGTTCAAAGTGGAAAACATCCTGATATCAAGAGTATCAGTGTACATACTATGGCTGCCTTGTTGAGAGGTGAATATGATGCTAAGATTGCCTCCTTCAAGGTTTTAGACTGCAGATATCCTTACGAATACGAAGGAGGTCATATAAGGAAGGCAATTAATTGGCCTAACCTTAATATGGTCAAAGATTACTTGGATGCTCAGGAAGGACCCCCAAATATATCAACGTCTGAATCTCCTCGTCCTATTCACATATTTCATTGCGAATTTTCTGCAGAAAGAGGACCTAGGGCTTTACGATTCCTCAGGGAGGTTGACCGAACTATGAATTAGGATCGTTACCCAGCTCTCCATTTTCCTGAAATATACCTCTTAGAAGGGGGTTACAAAGCATTTTACGAGGCTCACCCGGAATTGTGCATTCCAAAAAACTATATCAGAATGTTAGACGAAAAGCACGCAGACGAATTAAAGTTATTCAGTTCAAGATCGAGGTCACGGGTGGCAGAGAACAAGCAGAGTAGGTGCCCAGTAGCTGGTCGAGCTGGTTCCAAGAGGCTCTGGTTGAATAATTGTAAAGTGAAATTGAGTAGATTATTTTGATTTTATTACTTAATTTTTTGTCTCTTTTTTTTCATGTTTCTTGTGTTAATTAGCGTTATTCAGCTTATATATACAAAAAAAAAAAATTATCAAGGAATTATTTTCTAAAATTATTATTATTATTATTATTATTATTATTATTATTATTATTATTATTATTATTATTATTATTATTATTATTATTATTATTTTATCAAAAATTTTTATTTCAATATTCCACATATCTGCTTTTTTATTAATATTATTAAAAAAAATGATCAAAAGTTTATTTGTGTGACGCACTTGTCAGTGGGTTCGATTCGTGCCGTGCTTGAAATTTTTCTCCTTTCTTATTTTTGTTATTTTCATCGCAACAGTTTTTTGTGCCAATGTTGTCATTGCTTGACGTTGGTTTGTAAGTTCTCAGTAAGTTCCAGAAACTATTATAATTGGATTTGTTTTAAGCACCTGTTAAGTACATACACTGCAAAAATAGTCCTAACGAATCGTTGGGACAAGTGTCAAAAAATGTCACAACAAATTTTTCCAAATATTTTCATATTAGAAAATAAATCAGTGGAGCGACTTTCTTATTCTTAACATGTCTTTTTCTGTATTGAAAAATTTTATTGTGACATTATTGCCACTTGTCCCAACGATTCGTTAGGACAAATTTTGCAGTGTAAGAATAAAGTATCTAGAATTTGTAATTCTTCGTCATCATTTATATGGCAAGTTTATTTCGAGAGAGAGGAGGTTGAGAACTGTTGTACGATGACTTATGCTATTGTGGAGACGAGGTATTGTAGTGGTAGAGCCATCTGTATATTATCAAAAGACGACGCACTTGTCAATGGTTTCAATTCGAGGCGTGAGGTAATTCTTCTTCGCCATATATATATATATATATTATATATATATATATATATATATATATATATATATATATATATATATATATATATATATATATATATATATATATATATATATATATATATATATATATATATATATATATATATATATATAATATATATATATATATATATATATATATATATATAATATATATATATATATATATATATATATATATATATATATATATATATATATATATATATATATATATATATATATATCTACTTTAAGACAATCAAACTAAAGGCGTAAAAAGCTAATAATTTGGTTGGTTGGTTGATGATTTTGTTGATACATCGGTTGGTTCGTTCTCTCTATTTCTTGATGACAATTTTAGTATTATTAAAACTCAATTTTACTTGTCATCGTTAATTCCAAAGAATGTCTTTCGACTTCAATCGATATTCTGCGAATATGCCTTGAAATTACTTTATATATATATATATATATATATATATATATATATATATATATATATATATATATATATATATATATATATATATATATATATATATATATATATATATATATATATATATATATATATATATATATATATATATATAGTATATATATATATATATATATATATATATATATATATATATATATATATATATATATATATATATATATATATATATATATATATATATATATATATATATATATATATATATATATATATATATATATATATATATATATATATATATATATATATATATATATAATATATATATTATATTATATATATATATATATATATATATATATATATATATATATATATATATATATATATATATATATATATATATATATATATATATATATATATATATATATATATATATATATATATATATATATATATATATATATATATATTATATATATATATATATATATATATATATATATATATATATATATATATATATATATATATATATATATATATATATATATAATATACTCGTATGGCCATCCTAAACCGATCGTTCGTATTTAGATTATTTTGCTCTGTTTTCTGTATTTCTTTACAAGTATTAATTATATTCGATGATGTTTCTAACCATATACAACAGTTTAACAAGGTTCGATAACAGTTATACCAGACAAAATTATTTAAAAGATCAAAAAATTGGTTCGAATCCCAGTGTTATATGACTTTTTGATTGTAGAAGTGTTTATGGTGTATGTGTGTAAGTGATGGGTATGTGTGTTTGGTTATTACGTTGTATGCGTCTGCCGTGCTTGAATTCTTTGAGTATACACTACAAAAATTGTCCTAACGAATTCGTTGGGACAAATGGTAAAGATGTCACAGTAAATTTTCAATAGAGAAAAGACATGTTAATCATAAGAAAATCGCTTCACCGATTTAATTTCAAAATAAGAAAATAACTGAAAAAAAATTTGTTGTGACATTTTTGTAACTTGTCCCAACGAATTCGTTAGGACAATTTTTACAGTGTAGGCAAGAAAATACGAAAATAGCAATGCCCTACTGAAGGAATTTGATCTAGGGGCGAAGACAGATTTTTCCTTGAAAAGTACCTCCTCTGAAAAGTACCTCTTTTGAAACAAACCTCCTTTGAAAAGTACCTCTTTCTGAAAAGTACCTCCTCTGAAAAGTATCTTCTGAAAAGTATCTTCTCTGAAAAGTACCTCTTCTGAAACATCCTTTGAAAAGTCCTCTTCTGAAAAGTACTTCCTCTTTGAAAAGTCCTCTTCTGAAAAGTACTTCCTCTGAAAAGTATCTTCTGAAAAGTATCTCCTTTGAAAAGTACCTCCTCTGAAAAGTACCCCCTCTGAAAAGTACTTCCTCTGAAAAGTACCTCCTCTGAAAAGTACCTCCTCTGAAAAGTACCTCCTCTGAAAAGTACCTCCTCTGAAAAGTCCTCTCCTGAAAAATACTTCCTC
>SEYY01024884.1:35000-37500 GCA_009176605.1 Armadillidium nasatum
GGAATATACTATGCAAATGATTTTATTGAGTAGAATATATTCTTTAATATATTCATATCTAAACATTTAATGTTTTATGTGTAAGCTTATATACTTTCAAAGCATTTTAAAAAGTATCCTAAAAATTCAAAAACATGTTTCAACAAGTCATTATATGTTCTATCTGGGTTTTAACTTTTTTTTTTTTTTTAAGTTCACATCTTACGGCATTGCCCTATTCTAGGAGAGAAACTTTTCTAGGTAGTATATACCTAGGATCCCCAAGTGGGATCGACCCGGTGCCCTCAATCACTCTAACGTTTGAACCACAGTAGACGGTCCAGAACCCTCAATAGAGATGGCTCTTCATTTACTGGATGCTCATTGGTTGTTCGTGATTACGTCATTGATTTTAATGACTTCTATTAACTGAAAACAATCTTCAAAAACAAATCCCTGATTTTTCTTGAAGAAAGTTTTTAAGAGCAAACTTAACTTATTTTATTCTTTTATTCAAGGAAGATTTAAATTTAAGATCAGCCCAAAATCTTCTGGCTTCTTTTTACCGTTCCCCAACTATACGATATCCACAAAGTCAGTCACAGTAAACGCAGTCATATATATATATATATATATATATATATATATATATATATATATATATATATATATATATATATATATATATATATATATATATATATATATATATATATATATATATATATATATATATATATATATATATATATATATATATATATATATATATATATATATATATATATATATATATATATATATATATATATATATATATATATATATATATATATATATATATATATATATATATATATATATATATATATATATATATATATATATATATATATATATATATATATATATATATATATTCATATATTTTTTTTTATTGCAAGTAAATTCGCTTCCGACGAAGATGACCGATCTCTTCGGGAACAAAAAAATAATAATAAAAATAAAATAAAATAATAATAATAAATAAATAAAAAATAAAAAAAAAAAAAAATAAAAAAAAATCAATCAATCAGTTATTGCGAAACGTTTTCGAAGAATTCTATTTTACTGTATTTTCTATTTTACACAATATTTAATTGTATTATCTCGAATCTCGTTTCACAAGAAGCGTCTTTGTACCAAAAAAAAAAAAAAAATAAAAATAAAAAATAAAAAATAAAAAAAAAAAAAAAAAAAATTTGTCGTGCACTTTACTCCAAAAAGATTAAAATTGTATTTTTTTTTATTCATTTATTTAAGTTTTTTTTTTCTTCTTCTTTTTTTTATTCCAACTACAATTGAAACAATTATAATAAAGAAATTAAACAAACAGGAGTGTGTGTGTGGGTGCGTGCGCGGGTGAATGCTTGTTTGTTTATGTGTGTGTGTGTCTGTGCGCGTGCACATGTCTGTTTGTGTGAGAGAAAGAAAATTAATTAATATAGGAAAAGAGCTTAAAATTATTATTATTATTATTTATTATTATTATTATTATTATTATTATTATTATTATTATTATTATTATTATTATATATTATATATTAATGAAAGCATTTAAGTACTTTCATTAAATTTTAAGTATAATATAAATTATACGTATACTATTAATAATACTACTAATAATAACTATCATTTCTATTAATAACTATACTTCTTCTTGTAACTGCTACTAATACCACTACTACAGCTAGTACTACTACTACTACTAATAATAATAATACACTAATATCTATAATAATAATAATAATAATAATAATAATAATAAAAAAAAAAAAAAAAAAAAAAAAAAATAAAAAAAAAAAAAATAATAATAATAATAATAATAATAATAATAATAATAATAATAATAATAATAATAATAATAATATATACTATACTACTTCTAGTAATAATAATAATAATAATAATAATAATAATAATAATAATAATAATAATATAGTAACAATCCTATTACTACTACTACTGCTAATAATAATAATAATAATAATAATAATAATAATAATAATAATAATAATAATAATAATAATAAATGGATTGATATAAGGTCCACCTACCCTTGATTCAACATTTGTGGTATAAATAATAAGCGGAGAAAAACCGATTATTGCGAAAAGTCTCCAAAAAATTTTGTTGTCATGAAACGCCGCTTCAAATTCTCGGAAGAACATTCTTTATAATTTATCACTAAAAATTTTATTTCGTTTTAGTGATTGGGGAAGAGACTTTCTTCCTTGATGTATTTGATGTAAAAGTGTTTGGACATTGGACACATAGAGGGAACGGCACTGAATATTAAAGTATTGGATTCAGAACTTTTTAGATTTTTACCTTTTTTTTTTTTTTTTTTTTTTTTTTTTTTTTTTTTTTTTTTTTTTTTTTTTGCTGAATTTATTTTATGATACATATTTTTTTTTATTTATTTTATTTTTATTTTTTTTTTGTATGTATTTTGGATTTTTATATGTGAGTAATAGTTTAT
>SEYY01024884.1:65000-77500 GCA_009176605.1 Armadillidium nasatum
AATTAATTACAGAAAATCTCCTACGAGCGGCAATTTTTTGTGTCCGATCTTGGTTAGTGGGCGGGGCGATCGGAGTCTTCGTTTTACCGAGGCTCGAACTTCCGTCCTAAAGCGTGCAAATCCTCCGCTTTATCCACTGAGCTAACCGGGATCTCCTATATATATATATATATATATATATATATATATATATATATATATATATATATATATATATATATATATATATATATATATATATATATATATATATATATATATATATATATATATATATATATATATATATATATATATATATATATATATATATATATATATATATATATATATATATATTATATATATATATTATATATATATAATATATATAATATAATATATATATATATATATATATATATATATATATATATATATATATATATATATATAATATATATATATATATATATATACTATGTTATTATTGTATTACTTTTATATATGTTCCATTCTTTTTAAGAAATTCTGATATTACTTTTGTACACTCAATCCTTTTTTAAGATCATATATTATACATATATTAAGAGGTGAATTTCAAGGATTCGTGAACTATATATTTATGGTACACATAAATAAAGCACGTACGTGATTGTTTTGAAACTTTCCCTTCAGCACGTCAAACAAAAACGATCACACATTGTGACTACCCTTAAAATTATTTTACGACAAAAACTGATTTGGATTGTGAAATTTATCTTCCACCTTTAAAAAATTTAATTTATTTCTTCAAAACAGTTCTTAAAGCGGTCAAAACAACAGGCATCTCTTGAAAAGAACAAGGTTCACAACCCTGTTTGAATGAAAAGCAAATTTTTCTTTAAATAACACTAAAAAATATATAGAGTAAGGAGAGTGGATACTGTAGATACCTATCACAGTTTGTGACTCGAGAATTTTTCTTAGTCAACCCAGCATACATTCGAATACCTTTTTTTTTTTTTGCTTAAAATTTTGAGAAAATATTTTGAATTATTCCTTAAAAAGTTTAAATGAAACTCATACAGAGGCCCCAAGCTTCGCTTCATCTCACAGAATTATGCTAAACGTTAGTCCACCAACAGATTGATTGTAAAGTTTGTCGAGCAAGTGGATGTTGGTTGTCGGTTTCCTAAACCTTCCACAGCCCTACACTGGAATAGCCTAAACCTTCCACAGCCCTACACTGGAATAGCAACCATGGTAAAGAGAATTCCCTGTTGCTGGCAATCACACGAAAATCCGTAGAGGCCTCAAACATCCATAATAATTACAATTTTCAAATTAAATTAAAAATAACATTTTTAAATTAAAACTAATTCATTTGTGTAATAAAACCCAGTAAATAATTTAAAATTTATTAAATTGGAGATGTGAAAATATACTTTAGAAGAGTACTGTATAATGTATTAATAATTTAACTAAGATATATAATTAGATATATATATACACTATCACATCAAAGATTTAAAAACTGGCGAGTATCTTGAAATTCTTAGGTGAAAGAAATTATGTGACTTGAAGTTTGCAAACTATGAAGCTTAATACAACAAATAATTTGTTCATTACTTATTCTGCTAAAAATTCTGAATAAGAAAAAATAATACAGTAGAATATAAAAAGAAACAGCTTAAAAAATACATAAGCTAAAAAAATAACTTCCAAACTAAAATGAGTTAAAAAAAAACAATAAGAGAAAGGCAAAGTATGAGTCAAGAACAATAACTTGAAATATATTGAATGAGTAAATGTAAAATTAAACACACAAGCCTTGGGAAAAATTACTCTTCAAATCATCCTAGGCTGCTGGAATTCCCATCCAACCAAACCTTTTCAATGCAGTGCTGTGTTGCCTGGAAAAATAAATAAATAAAAAAATTATCATTATATATTATATATATATATATATATATATATATTATATATATATATATATATATATATATATATATATATATATATATATATATATATATACTTTTACTTTTCCCTTGGACCTTCTTACTGGAAGGCCACCTGCCTTTAGGAAATCCGCGATGGCCGCAAGCCGTATCCAAAGGTGTGTGTATATATATATATATATATATATTATATATATATATATATATATATATATATATATATATATATATATATATATATATATATATATATATATATATATATATATATATATATATATATATATATATATATATATATATATATATATTATATATATATATATATATATATATATATATATATATATATATATATATATATATATATATATATATATATATATATATATATATATATATATATATATATATATATATATATATATATATATTATATATTATATATAATAATAATAATAATAATAATAATAATATTGGGAATTTTCTATGGCGCTGAAACCCTAGAAAGCGCTAAATGCCGTTATTGGACTGCTATAACTAGGAATAAACTTAATTCTAGTACATTTAGCCTACAATTAATAAGAGGAAATTAATAAAGAACTCACCATTGAAAATGTTCCTCAAATAGTTAAAATAAATAAGAGAATTTACGGGAATTTAAATAGTTTCCAAGGTAATAACTTAGAGAATCGGTTTTTATTTTTGTGTAAGATCATAAATAAATTTTCTAGTAGTAAATTAGGTAAAAATTTTTGCCTAGTAGGAATATCGCTTCTACCCAAACAAAGCAATGAACCATCAAACTCTGCTCAAAACTTTGGACCCTTTTAATAATAGTAAGTCGAGTCAAATATAAAATTCAAGTTAAAAGTAATACACTAACTCAACCCGATCCATAAACAAATGTCAAAATAAATTCAAACTGCAAACAATATAAAAAAAAGGGGGATCGAGAAGAGAGTCAAATGTAAAGGACCTACATTTCATTACAGAATTCCAAAATTCCTACCCTAAGGATAAAAGTATATATAACTACCATATTGCTACAAGTAATTTAAAATAGTTGAAATGGGATAATACTTATCTTATGGAAGACTATTCAGGCTTTTATGAGTATTTTAGTTAAAATACATTAAATCATAATTGCAAAAAAGCGACTTTACACTGTCGATGTTAAATAAGGCAAGTCTTAGCCTCTGGTTTCTCGTGTATATAACAAAAGTCAAAACAAAAGGTTAAATGTTGCAATTCTATAAAGGGTTTTTAAAAGTTTAGGGTGTATTTTGATATTTTGAAAACCATAGTTAGTTTTATCTAATAAGAAGCAAAATATAAGGAGTTTCTAATAATAATAATAATAATAATAATATATATATATATATATATATTTTTTTTTTTTTTTTTTTTTTTTGGCAATAACGATTTTTTATTGTTAAAAAGTAATTTTATTTTTAAAAAAATTATATATCTACATTTCCCAACTTTTGTAAGGATGTACAGGCTTTCAATTTAAAAAAAATTTTTTTTTTTTTAAATTTAGTCAAAAAATTAAAATAGTTTACGGTACAAATGTAATGTCAACAAAAGAAAATGTTATAATACATACCCCACATGAATCAGCATGTTTCTTAGATTTGCACCAATAAGAGGGACCCCATGTACACTTCTTGGATCCTAAGAGCTCCTTGGGGCGACCTAATGGGCATTCTTTTATAGATTGGCAAACTAGTTTCGTTTCTTTGAGTTCTTTGAGAAGTTTTGGAAGGAAAGTTCCGTACTTAAGAGTCATGTCTATGCACTAAAATAATAATAATAATATATAATATATATATATATATATATATATATATATATATATATATATATATATATATATATATATAATATATATATATATATATATATATATATATATATATATATATATCTTCGATCACGATAAATAATAATGAAAAAAAAGTTAACTAACCATATTTTTTGGTGTTTCACCAGGAATTTGATCGCAAACACCTCTGAAAATCTTAACAATGGCATCATCAGAGTCTTTAACAGTTAAGCTGTCATTAACCCAGTCAACCAAAACTTCGCAAACCTTACATCTATCATTTGGGAATTTGACTGTTGCCTTAACAAGACCTACAATAATAATAATATTATTTTTATAATATATTATATATATATATATATATAATATATATATATATATATATATATATATATATATATATATATATATATATATATATATATATATATATATCACTCAACTAACCATTCATATATCAACAGACCTCCAAATATTTAACGAACCCCCTCCCGAAATAAACCCCGACTTCAACAACCTCCCAAGACACTTACAAATCTCACTATAGATTGAGATGCGGGCACCATCCAAACTTACAACATTACAAACACAATTTCAATTTAAACCAGGCAACATCTTCCACTTATACCAGATGCAAAAGGGCCCCGGAGACCGTATCACTTTCTTTTAGACTGTCCCTCCAACTGTCGCCCCAAAACCTTCTGGGGCATTCTTTGAAGATCTCTGGACGAGACCGACTGCGGCGGGAGGCTTCATTACGAAGTGTGGCCCCTCAACAAGTGGTGGTCAGGGGGTGAGAAGGTAATAATAATATATATTATATATATATATTATATATATATATATATATATATATATATATATATATATATATATATATATATATATTATATATATATATATAATTATAATATATATAAAATTAAATTAAATTAAAGTGTTATTGGAGAAGACAGACCAAAGACTTTGAACTATACACTGGAGAAGAATCACCAATTAATTAATTAATTAATGAAGAAGTGGAAGCTGGTATCATTAGAAGGAAAAATCAGAAAAGCAGTAGGAATGATGGAGGTTCTAAATATTTACTTTCGGGTACATAACAGCTCTAGCAAGTAAGATAATTTACTGACATACCAAAATCCTGATGATCATCATACTGCGATAAAAATCGTACAATATTATCATTAAACGGTAATGGAAAATTATTTTTTCTTGAAATAGAATTAGTAAAAATAATGAATAACGTTAAGTAAATTTCTGAACAGTAAATAAAAGTACAAGAAACGTCCTTTCTGTTCCTGAGAATGCTTGAACAAAGAAAACTACTGAGTTGGAACGAGACCGTTTTCAGCATCCTATTGACTATGACATGGCTTTAGACAAGAGTAAGAAAAAATACTTGAAGGGATTCTGGTAATAGCAGAAAGATGTAAAGAGTATTTAACGATCTTTATTAGACTGGCTACATTAATCGAACAGCTAATTGTTTCTTGTTTTTTAATTTAAGAATAAAAACCCAGAGGCTATATTTTATACTTTACAATATTTAGTGCTAAAATTTACTAAGGAACTATATAAAAGTTAGATGGGAATTTTTTATTTTTTTTTTAAATTCATATTACTGAAAGTTCAAATTTTAATGCATTATTTTTAAAAATACATTTAAATAAATCGAGGGTTAAAAACAGAAAACAATTTTTTGACCTTACCTGCTGGAATATGAGGCCGACACAACTGTATTTGTGTACAAACGAACTTTGGAGCAACATGACTCACAAGGAGTTCTATTATAGAGTTTCCATATTCCTTCATAAAAGATAAACAATTTTCACTGATGGACGATGGCAACAAATTACAAACCTCATCCACAGCCTCTTCTATTTGTTTCTACAAACAAATAAAAATATTTTCTCAGTTAATACAGATGTCTAGGACTAAACAAAGAAAAAGAAAGACAAAGAAAGAAAAAGAAAAAAAAAAAAAGATAACTGCAGTGAACACTTCTCTGAGTGTACTCTTCCTTAACATTTTCCATGTTCACTACATGATTAGTGCGAAATTCTCATCACACGTTTTTCTGTTTTTTAACAAACCTGCTTAACAGGTCCCATGAAAATCTGTATATTCAGACTATTTTTGCAACAACTACTATATAATTAAGATTACTGAAATGAATAAAAATACTACCTTAATTATAGAATATTATAGTTAATACTTAGTTCTTTTAAAACTAATTAACTAAAAGAAACTGAAAACAAAAATGAAATAAGTAATAAATTTTGAACAAATACATTTGAATACAAAGGTTTTAATCACAACTCAATAAAACAGAGTTCGGTAAATGACCCACTTCAAAACACTCTTGGAGACTAGAAAAATTTATAGTTTAACAATACTCTTTGCTACAAAGGACTGTGATTCTACTGATTAAAGATTATGAAGATAATGTGCTTAGGCGTGAATCAAGTCATATCTATAATCAACACCTTACAATTCCTTATTCTATGGTACAGTTTTGGCAAGTTTCATGCCTTCAAAATAAAGTTTTGTTATTTGCTACCCATAATAACTATTGCATATTGTATCTTTCTGTTGTACATGAAAAACCATATATGATAGTCGAAACATATATATATAATATATATATATATATATATATATATATATATATATATATATATATATATATATATATATATATATATATATATATATATATATATATATATATATATATATATATATATGTACGTACAGCAGTTGCGCCATTTATAAGTAATGCATCAAGTTTCGCAATAATAAATTCACAAAGGATGCACTGTGGACTCTGTTTTACTTTCTTTCCTCTTTCTGAAATATATATATATATATATAATATATATATATATATATATATATATATATATATATATATATATATATATATATATATATATATATATATATATATATATATATATATATTACTGTCATATATCCTTACACAGATCAGTTAAGCTTTAAAAATTATCAATAAATCTCAATGATTAATGATAGGATAAAAATGGTGAACTCACTTTCATATGTAATAACTGTAGGAAGTTTTACAAAGAGGCGACGTGCAGGAAGCTGTGCTTCTTCAGGTGCAGGAAGGGGAAGTACTGTAAAGAAATTCATTTTATTTGTTAAAGCTGCCATAAATTTTTTTATATATATATATATATATATATATAATATATATATATATATATATATATATATATATATATATATATATATATATATATATATATATATATTATGTTAAACCTATAATACTTACACGATCTTTATTATTTATTTATGTTGCCATTATTTTTTAAATTCTTTTTATTTAACTTTTTATTGTTTTTTATATTTTTCCGTTTTGTGTTATGTTTATTTAACCTTTTGTCTCATGCTTATTATCATTTTGTATTTTATTATTATGATATATTTGTCATGCAACGTTCATATATAAGATTTAGATCACTTACACCATCTCCATTATTCATTTATGTTTGCCATTATATATATATATATATATATATATATATATATATATATATATATATATATATATATATATATATATATATATATATATATATATATATATATATATATATATATATATAATATAATTCGTACTTTTATTGCCGGGGCAAAGACCGAGCTGGGCACATATCTGGGCTGGGGTGAAGTCATGCACAAGAAGGTCGATAATCTGATCTACGTAGGTGTTAACAAAAGCAACGCACTGCTTTCTTATCGACTTCGGTAACTGGTAACAAACTTGATCTATAGCTTCCTTAATTGATTCCTAATATATAAATATATATATATATATATACGTATATATATATATATTATAATATATATATATATATATATATATATATATATATATATATATATATATATATATATATATATATATATATATATATATATATATATATATATAAATAAAAACTCAAAAAAACGTTTCAAATTTCAACTTGAACATTGGGTTTAGGCATTACATTTGCGATCATGTCACATTCTCAAAACAAATGAGTTTTTACCGAATTATTCTTATCTTCGAGAATCTGATCGAGCTCCGTCATCACAAATTCACACAAGACGCAGGTAGGCTTTGCATTAACAGTTACTTCAAGTCCTGATCCTGGACATAATTTCAACATCGGGCAGATCTGAAATATTTTAATGATACACATTATACCCTAAACTTAACCGCTATGCTTAATCTAACGTGTATATATATACTACACTGAAAAAACATGGAACACAAACTCAAGCTATTTTCCATTCCTTAACTTTCACACTTTCAAAGGCTGTGCATCAGGATATGTCGGTCTTTAATTTTGTCCATGGTATATATATATATATATATATATATATATATATATATATATATATATATATATATATATATATATATATATATATATATATATATATATATATATATATATATATATATATATATATATTGGAAGGTTTAAATAAAACTAAATATTCTTTCACTATAAGTTAAGTTCATCAAATAAGATCTTTAAAAAAATGAACTCCCTCAATGGGTAATAAGCTAAAATCTTAATTTAAAAAAAAAAAAAAAATTACAGGCTGCAAACTTGCCTCAATAAGGTGTAAAGGTAGGGTAAAGAAGCTCTTAATATTTTACTTACTGTAGATGGGTCTATTTGGAGAATGAGCAGCTGAATTAACTGGTCTCCATAAGCTTCAATATAATCTTGGCATTGTTCACTGATGGTGTGGGGGAATAATTTGCAAACCTTCTCTACTTCTTGTTCTATTTCATCCTAAAATTTTTTATTATTATTATTAATTTAACACAAATTTCATCCCTATTTTTAAAGTCACATCCAATATAATGATAATTCCATATAAAAAAAATTATTGTATTTACACTTATACAAAATATTTTGATCTTTGGACCAATAGTATATGTGCAGTGTTGGTATTTAACAATGGACTTACAAAATCTGAGATGGACATTTGTGTAAGATAAATTATTAAATTAATAATCTTATAAGCTATTTAAAAAAAAAAATAAAAAAAAAAAAAAAAAATTTAATGAGAAAATGCCATAGCAAATACCAAATTATGAAAAACTAGTTAAATGTCGTACTCAAACGAACCTAACATCAAAAACAAATCAGGCATTTAACTAATGTATTAAAGGATCAACCCACATTACCTAACTTTAACAATAAATTTCAACACTATTTCAATTTAACATAAACGAAGGAAGAATATTTACCCTTGTTTTTCCATCATTGAGGACATTCTGCAGGAAGTGTAAAACAAATTCACACATGATGCACTGCTCACCTTTGTTGGCTTCAACTTTAATGACCCCTGTCTTTCCTGCTGTAACAATCCCTTTTTAAGAAATAATAATATATTTGTAATTAATCATACACAAAAAATAAATAAATAAATTTTAAATTAATTAATTGTCAGGAGCTCAAAGTGGGGATGATCTGATCTTACTTCTAAACATGTGTTGAATGTTTCGGAATATTTAAATAGCGAATGTGAATTAAAAGGAAGCAAACTTACTAATATTATTGACATTGGTGTAAATACTGTCTTGAATAAAGCTTGGAATATATATATATATATATATATATATATATATATATATATATATATATATATATATATATATATATATATATATATATATATATATATATATATATATATATATATATATATATATATAGTAATATATATATATTTTTTTTTTTTAACTATAGGCCTACTATGAATGAATGCTAACTTACTAATATTGAAAAAATACTAAAAAAAAAAAAAAAAAAAAATTATTGTTATTATATATATAATATATATATATATATATATATATATATATATATATATATATATATATATATATATATATATATATATATATATATATATATATATATATATATTATATATACTTACTAACGGAACTCTTTGTCAGAGATACTCTGGGAAGGAAATGCTCTTCTTTGTAGGAGTTTGCTTCATCAAGTCCAATAAGTTTGTCTTCGTCAAATGATGGGCGCAAAGGCACAAGTGGAAGGTGATCCTCTGGCCTAATTTGCAATGTAGTCCATACTGGAACCTTTAAAAAAAATCCGAGAAATTGATTAAACTGAAAAGTAATTAACTTTTTTAAAAATATATGAAAAGCTTTGAAAACAATGAGCAAAATAATTTTCAATTTGTATTTCAATAGTGTCTAATCCTTCTTAGTAGTGGAGGAAATAATAATAATAATTAAATAATGAAATTAATTAAAAAAAAAGTATTAATGATTAAAAACCAGAAACTTTTTTTTGGAATAAACTGACTATTAAAATGAATTTACATCTCGCACTGTACATTGATATGACTGCTCTGTTGCGAGTAGGACGACGGTTACGTTATTTGTATATTCAGTCAAACTTTAATTCTGACAAATTAGGTAATTTTTATTTATTTTTATATTAATTTATATTTTTATATTAATTAATGTGAAAGTTGAGAAATTTTAAAAGAATGAAGTTTTCTAATCTTTCGCCCGGCACAGAACGAACCTGTCTGAATAGGTGTGTCTTTCAAACTATATTGATTTCTTTTGCAAATGAAAAATCTGTTTGAATGAGTGAGCTCAGTATTCAGCAAACTCATTTTAAAATTTTTAAACTTCACAGAAAATAAATTAACTTTAAAATAAAGTAAGAGTGACTGCTTATTCATCATAATAAAAATCCAGTGTAACCGTAGCCTGTGACAATTTAAATACAATCAAAAATTGAAATTAGGATTACAATATACTTTTGTATTACATTTAAATGACAATTTTAAAATTTTAATTTAATATAATACTTAAATTATTTAATAATTAATTATTTATTTAAATAATAGTTACCTTTGAATTAAAAACAGAGTTTGGTCCACAAAGTCCAAGCGTTTTGCAAATATCCTTTGGATCAATTTCAGAAATCAACACGTCATACAAAACTTCAAAATATTGGTCAACAAGAGATAAACATTCATTTTCAAACTTTCCAGTTTGGTGACAAAGTCCACTTAAGATCTGTTAGGCAAAATAGAGAGGCGATTCTTTTATTTATAATACAATATATAAAAATTAATGAGAAAGTATCTTAAACCTCATTTTCAAATTAAATTTTACATAAAGACCAAATTCATAAAATTTCTAACTTCAATAGCAGGGCTACAGAACTGCTAAATATTTTGCCAGCTCTAACTCCTTAATTTTAAAATTATTAGGCTTTGAACCACTTTATTTCTTACTTACGAATAAGAAAAATATTTTACAAGAATTTATTTATTTATTTGCTCATGTTCCATAAGAACCTTGAGACTCCTCAACTACATCTCAACAGCCCTTGTTTATATGCTCATAAAAAAAAAGAAAGAAAAATCATTAATATAAAGTTTACAACAATTACCACACCATGAAAATAAAACAAATGTTAAAATGACAAGAGGGATAACTAGGGTCAGTTATAGCTAAGATTATCTTGTATCACGCAAAACTTTAAATAGACTAAACACAGCAAACAACATATGCATTTCCTATGTATCTGAATGCATAAAATGTTAAGGTGATTCAGAAGATAAATATAAATTCACTCCTGACACTTTTTTCTTGAAAAGGTCCCATATAGGAGCTGCAGCTGCAAAAATATATTAATTATTTGTTAAAGTCAAACTAGGATGCACAAAAATAACAATGACATGACACAATGATTGATATCTTAAGGACAAAATTTTCTTTCAAAAGAATAAAGATCAATAAAAAGTTAGAGAATAGGTGTGAAAGAGATAATTTTTTATTTGAAATTAATGATGAATGAAAGCCTCACAAATAAGTCAAATAAAAATCACACACAACTTTACAAAAAAAAGTAACAACCATGTTTATTTATATATTTCAAATCTTTGGATAGATCTTCATTATAAAATACGGTGCAAATGAAATCATACATGCAAGCAAAAATTGCTATTTCATTTCTTCTTACACAAAATAACACTCAAAAATTTACATTTAGTCAACAACAAAAAGTATGCTAAAATATAACATAAAAACAACATTGATAAACAAATGAGTAAAAGCAATGTTCGCAAATATAACTTACCATCTTGAATTCATCCTTTGTTGTATTTGCAATCAAGTTGTTTCTCCAGCTATTTACAACAGCAACGCAAAAATCACATGGCTCGTCTCCAGTTTTTGGCATAATAACCGTTGTATCACCATGCAATCTGGGACACATGCCTACAAAAGATAAACAAAAATATTAAAAGCATGCAAAGATGAGTAATCTATAATAATACTAACACTAATAATAAACAAAAATAAACGTGCACAAATTAGACACGTACCAAAAAGATCACAAACTTCATCGGGATGTAAACCACTGGAAAGGAAATCGTAAATCATTTGAAAATTATCTTGTACAAGGGCCATGCAACCTTCCGATAGACTGCTAAGACGACCGCAAATTGCTAACAAATGATCTAAAACCTAAAACATAAAAAAATTATAAAAAATATTCTCATTAGAAAATTGACAGTTTAAACATCAAAGAATTAAAGATTCTTAATATTGTCCCTAATATCCCCCGACAACTATAATGACAATTAGTTAAGTGAGTTTAGACAAAAATTTAATTACATAATTGTAAAAATTTTTTAAAACAAAGAAACAAAATATG
>SEYY01024884.1:82500-110000 GCA_009176605.1 Armadillidium nasatum
AGTGATGTATTTAAATAAATAATAAATAATTGCTAACAAGCAATATGCTTTTGTGTATTTCTAATATGGGTCCAAGTATGAACAAACATTAAAAGTAAACAGCGAAGGCACTCACTGCTTAAAAATTAATTTGGATTTGGCCTGTAGTTTTTAATACATTTTAACAATTGTCTTATTAATGGGGTTTTAATATATATAAGTTTACTTGTCCAAATTTTTTATTCATTTATACATATTTTTACTTTGCAACCCATAGATATGACCCATGATCCTAGGTTTGAGTAAAGCTAATTTAAAGTAATATTTGATAGGGATAAAATGAAGTTAAAGTTTTATTGACAGGACTCTACCAGATAGTGTATATGATATTTCCACTAATTATAGTATTTTATGAATGATTGAATTAATAATGGGATATTGAGCAGTAAATGAGAATTTATTTTAAATAGCTTCTGCTTCTGTTTATTAAAAAATATTAAATTAGCGTAACATTTAAATTACTTAACCAACAGAGAGCATGACATCAGGACTGAATTATGTGAACCAAAATGTAAAATGACAAAAATGAAACTGATAGCCACAAAGATAGAAGCTACTTCTTGCCCATAAGCACCTTTCAAATGTTATTGAACATATTTAAACAGATTTATAATATACCATAATTATTTTGAAGTGTAAGTCAATCAATCGTTAGTCGATTCTTGATAGAAATATATTTAAAATTAAATTCAAAGCAAACAGATTTATGTTTTTCTGTTGTTGTTGTTTTTAACAGATTTATTTATTTTTTCCCCCTGAGATAACACAAGCACTAAAAAAAATGATAGGTACGCAAATAAAAGTTATCTTACTTGAGTCTCATTGCTGAGTAATTGGTCACGAGCTTCTTTGACCATTTCTTTGCAAATTGAACAGACATTATCATTGTCTTCTGGAAGGATTTGTTTCTCCCAAACTGCTTGAATACAATGCTTTACAGCCTTGCATTCTTTTGCGTTTCTGTAAATAGATATAATTAACGATAAAATGAAAACCGTAATTATACTATATAATATGTGTACCCTAAGAATTTCATGCATTAAAATTAGAAGAAAAAAAAAGATGACATATATCAAGCGAATAAAGAATATAACTTAATAAAAAAAAAAATTAAATCTTTATTGAAAAATTTGAAGATACATAGAGTAGTTAATAAACAATTTTTAATAAGCTTCAGAGTTTGAAAAATGAATTAAGAGCTGTGAAGTTGGTAAATTTTTTTGCAGGCTTAGTCACTTTATAATATTCACCAGGTTTGGGAATCCTTTACTTTCAAATACAAAAACATTCTACAGAAAAAAAATGTTTTTACTTCCAGTTTCACCCAAAATTATTACTATAATTTATTTCCCAGGGTCTAACTTCAAGGCCGAGCAGCCCTAATTTGAACATAACTTTTCAACTGATATATATATATATATATATATATATATATATATATATATATATATATATATATATATATATATATATATATATATATATATATATATATATATATATATATATATATATATATATATATATATATATATATAAACCGTATATATAAAATTTTATAACTGCTAATGATGTTATAATACCCGGGTTCGATTCCTCGAAATTATAACATATTAGCAGTTATAAAATTATATATATATATATATATATATAATATATATATATATATATATATATATATATATATATATATATATATATATATATATATTATATATATATATATTAAAAAGCTAATATTAAATTGCAAGGTACAAGGAAAATTTTTTTCATTTTGAAAAGATTTCTACAAAATCTCTAATAAACCTCAGCACTATGTCATGTTCCAAGGTCAAAATTCTTTAAAGATCTTGAAGATTCTTCAAGCAACGTGTTTACACATTTTTTCAATCTTGCTACAGTAATATTCAACTCTCTGTAGTGGAAAACTGAAGATGGAATATTCTATCTTTATTTTTTGCTGAGGCAATTCTGCATAGTCATGTGATGTTAAAATCTTTTAAGAGTTAGGTCAAGTCATTCTTTTAGAATACCTTTGTATACATTCTTCCCAAATAGATTTGTATTCAAATTATAATGGATAATTATTTTAGCATTTTCTGATCATTAATTTATTACAAATGAAGCATATTAATTATTATCAATTTCTTAGAATTTCATTGATTACCATGCTTTAATCATGGTTGAAGATAAAATCTGTTTGCCACATATGTTACCTTATTTTCTCACCTAAAGCCTCTCTGATATTGATAAATTATGTGATTGCTTAAATTATATTTTAATATATATATTTATGCTTCTTTATATAGATCACCTAATATTTATTTACAAAGAAGTGTTTCATGAAAATGAAGATTTTTGAAGACTTTTCATTCTAGTTTTGTTTAAAAAGGATGTCAATCCAGTTTTTTGTGGAACACACCCATATGAAATTTGTTCATCTATCAACAACTTTGTGCCTTTTGTCTCTTTTTTCTAATGTGCTCCTCAACAGTCTTCAAATAATAATAATAATAATGTACAATCTTTTGATTATATGATTTTTTTTTGCAATATTCATGATTAAAGTGATGTTTATTTATTTATCCTTGTTGAAAGAATATGAAAAGTAGAAACTGAACTAAAAAGCCTGTTTTTGCCTCAATAAGGGAAATGTAGTTTGCTCAGCCTATAAATAATGTGTATTATTTTAATAACTTTACATCATTAAAAAAGACCTCAGAAAATTTAAGAATGTCACTAGACATTCTATATATATATATATATATATATATATATATATATATATATATATATATATATATATATATATATATATATATATATATATATATATATATATATATATATATATATATATATATATATATATTATATATATATATTGTGAATGACTTTTCAGAATCAATAATATGGTTGTCATGGAAGGAGAGTTTGGGAGACAAGGCTACACAACCAAGCATTTCAATTTCATTGAATATTGAAAACTAGTATGTACATGAAAAGAATATATTCTGTAGAACTCTACAGAGGTACATTTCCCTTCTTACTGACGCTTGGTCCTTTACTATTCATCATTTGGGTGAATCTTTCGCTGTCACATTAAATGGAAGAGAATGCTAGTCACATTGTGAGGGTGAAAACCCTGCCTGGGAATGTAAAACTCTTAGAGAAAGAATTTAGAAGCAAAAAATAAAAACATGCAGACTTCACAGACATGGTGAAGGCCCTTTCTGAGAGTGGATAAGAATTTTATATATACTTTTTATCATTATTATTATTTTTCTTATATAAAAAGTTCACATCTCATGGGCATTCCCCTATTCATGGAGAAGAACTTCTCTAGGTTGTATATATATATATATATATATATATATATATATATATATATATATATATATATATATATATATATATATATATATATATATATATATATAAGTTCACTTTTTTAGGTTGTATATACCTAGGATCCCTAAGTGTGGATCGAACTGGCATCCTCAAGCATGTGAGTTAATCACTCTGGTATTTAAGCCATGGTGTGTGTGTGAGCATATATATATATATATATATATATATATATATATATATATATATATATATATATATATATATATATATATATATATATATATATATATATATATATATATATATATATATATATATATATATATATATATATATATAGCTAAATAAGCAACAAACTTAATATACATTACCTTATAGATCCACACCAATATTTAGGACCAGATTTACATTCTTTTGAAACAACAAGAGATGCTTCTCCAAATGAGTAGAGACATACAAGCCCTGTTAAAAACAAAAATTAATTAGAATTTATAATTTTTTTTCCTCTAATGAGTGAAATCTAAATTTTGCCTTGGAAATGATGTAACTGTTTTTACTAATAAACTGATATATATATATATATATATATATATATATATATATATATATATATATATATATATATATATATATATATATATATATATATATATATATATATACTTGTCTTTATGTACTTTTTTGGGTTTCCTTTCAGCTTTTCTAATGTAAACAACTTCCCTACATCAATCCAATAAATAAGGTGCTTGGTCTTAAATCTACATTTCACTTTTTTTTTTTTTAATGGTAATTCTCTTGCCTTTACTTTTCTCAAATAATAATTAGTTTACTTCAATGCTCTTATATATAAAAATTCTTGTTATCCATATATATATATATATATATATATATATATATATATATATATATATATATATATATATATATATATATATATATATATATATATATATATATATATATATGTTAACAACTTTGGGTCTTCCATGTAAATGGAAATATTAAAATTCAAACCGTTCTTATTTTCAATAAGACAATACCTATGTAAATTTGTAGCTGATTTGAATCTAAAGTGCTCACTCTAAAATTTGGTATACTTTGTGCCAATAGGATGACCAAGTTATGAGGCAAATTTGATCAAAATCAGGCAGATATCTTTTTTTTTTTTTGGTATCAAAGGTCAAAGTCAAAATTTTTTTATAATTTTATATAAAACTTTGTTAAATAAGTTTTATATCTACTTAAGAGCTTTAAAATGATGTGTATATTTTTGTCATTATCGGTGGTGCAGAAAATGAAATGTTTAACTTCAAGGTTTGTCTCCACCTCTCAAAAATAAATTTTTTTTGGCAAAGTTTCATGACCTGCATCTTCAGATGGAACCGTTTTAGCTATGAACTTGTGATAAAGACCATACTCATTTTCAAAAAGATCTATAGGTATGTCAAAAATCATGAAAATCAAAGAGGTGAATGGTTTTTGTATAGGTGATTTCACACGGAATGAATGACCCAAGGCATATCTGAATTCAAGAGCAAGTGGGATACCTTGCAACATGTTTATACATTTTCAGTTATTTCATAGTTAAAAAAAATGGTTCAAGCATTTTTTTTATTATTATTAAATATATATATTGAAATTACAAAAATGAAATTTTATGAAATAAAGTATACTAAATAAATTGAAATGCTGATAAAAAAAATTTTTTTTTTCTTATATTTCATTTTTATTCGATAAAAGTAGTGTTCACCAGGTTAGACCTATTCACTGGCCATATGCATACATTTACCCTTCAAGTCTTAGGTTTGACTAAATCAAACTAGTGTGTTAGATTTAACATACTAGTTTAACGTAACCTAATATATACTTATAAGGGTAAATTTATGCATATAGCCAGCAAATAGACCTAACATATAAAAAAAAGTTTTTTTTTTTTTTTTTTTTTTTAATTTGTTTTCAGTACTTCAATTTTACCTAATTTATTTTATAATATTTCATCTTCATAGTTTCAATATATTTAGTAAAAAAAAATAAAAAAAAAAAAATAAGTAACTTCTTTTAAGCTACAAAACAGCTATTTCTTAAAAAATTCACTCTGATGCTGATGTAGCAATTTGGTAGTGCACAGCCAAAGGATAATAAATCATTGAAGTCATATGATGTGTTGTAAAACTGTCATATTTATTAATATTTTTTAATTCAATTTTTTAAATTTTTGAGTCTTTGGTGCTTTGAATGTACAAAATCATTTTTCAGCGCTTCAATTACCCAATAAATTTGATTTCAGATCATTTTGTCTTTGTAGTTTTATTTAAAAAAAAAAAAAATTAAAAAAAAAAAAAAAAAAAAAAAAAAAAATAAATATATATATATATATATATATATATATATATATATATATATATATATATATATATATATATATATATATATATATATATATATATATATATATATATAATATAGATGCTTAATATTTATCTAATATTCATCCCAGAACCTGAAAGATTCAAAGAATGGTGGTGGAACAAAAAAAGCAGCAAATTAAGATGAAATAAAATTGGAAAATCAAAGTAATGTTCAATAAGCAAATAGGATGACAACAAATAATAGGGCAATACAATGCATCATTTGAGTATTTTTTATTTTTTTTTAAGTCTGCGGAAAATATTTTTACCAAACATTTGGGTTTGTGTAAATTACGTATTACAAACTAAGAAGCTATTGGGATTCTCCCCTATTTCTTCATTTTTATATCCTTTAATGTCTAGGCTTATTTATGACTAATAACAACGGCCCTTTATAAAAAGGACTTCTGCCCTATTACTTCATTTTTATATCCTATAATGTCTAGGCTTATTTATGACTAATAACAACGGCTATGCCCTTTATCAATAACAAAACCTCAATACAAATTATCAGTGGTCATGACTAAAAAATTATGTTTAAAAAAAATAATTCTTACCTAAACAAAGAGGTATTAACCACTTCATTTCTAAATTTAAAATTTCTGAAGATATATCTTATCCTTCCACGCTGCAATTCAATAACTGAAATTTACCTTCCAGACCGAACTACCAAAAGTCAAAAACTGATTACGATTTAGGAATGTCGAAAAACACCGATGGAAATATATCGATATCATTTTCTAGAGTCAAAATTAATATTTTTTACGATAGTATCGAAAAATATCGATAATTTTATTACAGCCGATATATCGATATGTAAATTTTTTATCCTCAGTGTCGAATTATCGTCATATATATATATATATAATATATATATATATATATATATATATATATATATATATATATATATATAATATATATATATATATATATATATAAAACTGTACAATATTTTTGTAAAATGATATATCGATTTTGTTAACCTATAGTATCGAGAAAAACGATATTTTTAAAAAAAGGATAATCGATATTTTTTATATATCGGCATCCCTATTAATTTTTCTCTCAGAAAATGCTGATAACAAAACGAAATAAAACGCAGCTATAGCAACAACCGAACCGTAACATTGTTTAGGACCGTCGTAACCATAGACCGCATCAAACATTCCTAATTAAAATAAAGTTGCCAAACTCAGATAGCTAAAAGAACTAATATATATATATATATATATATATATATATATATATATATATATATATATATATATATATATATATATATATATATATATATATATATATATATATATATATATTATATTATATATAATTATATAAAGCTTCATAACCTTGATAATCCTGCGATATGTTTGTCAGATATTATATATATATATATAATATATATATATATATATATAAATATATTATTATATAATATATATATATATATATAATATTTAAGGAATTGTTCACATCATGACAGAAGAGTTAAAGTTAATATCTTTATTCCACCTTCCTCATTTCCTCTCGAAATTTCCTCGACAGAAAAAAGAAATAGATTGTAAAAACAACGTTTGCCAATAGTAGAGTTCTAGAGCAGAGCTGTTGTAATGAGCGATAAATTATTCGTGCGCAAAGAGATTTTGAGAATGTGTGAAAGAACTGAAAAGACTTATCTTTTCAAGAGCAACATTTCCCAGATGTGTGAAAATATACAGTGAAAACGAGACACCTGTGAAAAGTAAACAAATTTCGAAGGAACCCCTGAACATTTAACATCATAAAAGCTTGTTTTCATAGAGAAGTATTGTAATCCTTTAAAGGAAGATTACGAGAAATAGAAATAGCAAGAATATTTAAGGACAGACGAAAGTTTGAGTTAATTGCATTGAATGAGTAGAAAGATGGAGGATCAGAGTTTTGGTGATGGAAAATTCCTATGTTTTCTCTCCCCTCTGAGAGAAAGACCAGAAGATGACTATAATTATATAATATATATATATATATATATATATATATATATATTATAGTAAACTGTCTCTATCCTCATACGTGCACAATTATGTTGTCCTTTCTTGTGTCTCTGAATTGTTACTTTATGGCTCATGACATAAGGTGATTTCATGTTCACCACCGCCAATGGCTTTCATCTAGTTCTTTTGATCCAGCTGAACTCGCCTACCCAATTTTTATCCAAAACAAACCTGAGCAGTTGGTGCATTCCCTACCCGGATGGTGATGAACCCAACAAACTAGATCTTTCCTAACTCTTATCCTTCCCCTTATACTGTAAACTCTTTCCTCCTCTGGGTTCATCCGATCACCTTTATCTCTGTATCTTGTCCTGTCTCTTCAAGTCTTCCGCAAGAACGGCCCCCGCCTTCGGCGAGGAGACGTTTCTGGCATTTCGGTGCTGCTAACTGGTCTGACTTGCGGTCTTACTTTCTGATTTTCCATGGAATGATTACTGTTTCCGTGGAGGGTCCCTCGGAGTGTTGAGCGCATAACCGAGGTGATTCTCTCTGGCATGGAGGCGTACATTCCATATTCTTTCCTTTCTACTAAACCTAACAAACCTTGGTTTAACTCTGTTCTCGTGCTATCGCCTCAGGGATGCTGCCTTCAGGGATTACCGTCGTCTTCAAACTCCAGAAACTCACGCAACTTATATTTCATCCGGAATCGTGCAAAATCTATTCTTGTAACACTAAAAACTCTTTTCTCCGTAAAAATGCAATAATCTTTCTGGTTCTCTTCTTCACGCCTTTTTGGCATTTTGCAAAAATGTCAACTCTAACTTTGCTTCTTCCTCTTTCCTCCTCTTAATATCTTCTGACGGTTCAACTTGCCGTTTTGCCCTCCTCTAAAGCTGAACTCTTTGTTCAAACTTTTGCCTTAATTCAACTTTAGACAATTCCGGAGCTGTTCCTACTCCTTCAACCCCCTCAACTCATTTTTGCCAAAAATTTGTAATTTCTTCTAAAGATGTATTTCTTGCTCTCTCTGAACTTAACACTAAGAAGGCATACGTCCTGATGGTATCCCTCCTGTGGTTCTCAAAACTTGTGCTTCCGAGATTGCACCCTTCCTTGGTAAACTTTTTCGTCTATGTCTTTCTACTTCAACCTTCCCTTCTTTCTTGAAACGTGCGCTCATTCAGCCTGTGCCAAAGGAGGGGGACCCCTCTCAAAGCTCTAAACTACGTCCAATTTCTTTAACTCCGTTCTTCTAAAGTTTTCGAATCTATCTTAACAGAAGATTTGGAAAATCTCAATTCTTCTAATCTTATCTCTGATCGCCAGTATGGCGTTCGTAAGAAACCCTCTACTGGTGATCTCCTTTCCCTTCTCTCTGACTCTTGGTCCTCCGCTCTTCGGCATTTCGGTGAATCTTTTGCTGTCGCGCTGGACATATCGAAAGCTTTCGATAGAGTCTGGCACAAAGCTTTGATTTCCAAACTTCCCTCTTTCGGAATCTACCCTTCTCTCTGTGGCCTTCTCTATGATTTCCTTTCTGGTTATAGACGGCTACCGTTCATCCTATAAATCTATTAATAGTGGTGTTCCTCAACTATCTATGACTTTTTTTTCCTGAATCCACCCTTCATTACTCTTTTCAATTGAAAGGCCCCCCTCTCAACAACAGTTACTAGACGCAAGGAGGGTTGCCTTGGAGCAGCTGACCTCTGATCTATCTCGTATTTCAAATTGGGGCAGAGAAAACATGGTTGTTTCAATGCCTCAAAAACTCAATTCCTTCATCTCTCCACTCGACACAATCTTCCATACAACTATGATATCTTCTTCGAAAACACTCAACTCAGATCTTCATCTGTTCTTAATATTCTCGGTGTTTCCTTTTCTCGTGATCTTTCTTGGAAATCACATTACCTCTTTCTAAACAAGCTTCTAAGAGGTTGGGTGTTCTGAGGCGCCTTCAGTATTTCTTCACTCCACCCCATTTGCTTGCTGTGTAAAGGGGTGTTGTTCGCCCTTGTATGGAGTATGCTTCGCACATCTATGTATTTGGTTCCATACATACAGCTCTCCTAGAGAAGGTGGAGTCTAGGGCATTTCGTCTCATCAACTCTCCTGCTCTTACTAACTCTCCAATCTCTTTCTGCTTTGTTGCGTCACTCTCTATGCTTTAAACATTTCTTCTGAATTTTCTCGTCACATACCTCCTCCATGAGAAGGGCTCGTGCGACTCGACTTTCTACACAGTCTCGTCCTTTCTCTGTCCAACTCTCTGACCCCAGACTTAACCGCTATGCTCTGTCCTACATGTACTCTACTGGTAAAGTCTTGAACACACTCCCTTCTTCTATTTTTTCAACTTCCTATACTTACACACCTTCAAACGTCGTGTATCAGGTCACGTCGGCCTTTAGTTTGACCAGGCTTCCGTCTTTCCCCCAACTCTGGTGGAATTTTGTAGGCCTCTGGCCTTTGCCCACCAGAGGTATATATATATATATATATATATATATATATATATATATATATATATATATATATATTTATATATATATATATATATATATATATATTTGCTTTAATATGTATATGTCGATTATAGTATAATGGTAAAAGGGTGCGGTGCAGATTGCGGTGTGGTGCGGTGCGGTGCGGAAAATTCCGGATTAATATATATATATATATATATATATATATTATATATATATAATAATATATATATATATATATATATATTAATAATAATAATATTATATAATATATATATATATATATATATATATATATATATATATATATATATAATATATATATATATATATATATATATAATATATATATATATATATATATCCTATATATATAGGGTAAATTTTGATAAAACCTTTGATAAAACTAATAGTTAAGAATTTACAATAAAAATGATAAGTCTAACATCATTGGTAAAACAAATCACGAGTTGACAACTACGTGCTAAAATAAAACGATAATTCTCTATTAATAGTGCTGCAATTTTCTAACGTGTTGATAACTTGATAGTCTACTTATTTTCATGGGTTCAGTTTCCTGCAGGAATTTTTTCGTCTGTAAATGTCAAAGTCTATGGTAAATATGTGAGGAAGAATTAAATATTTAATAAATATCAAAATAATTTAAATAAAAATTATTTAAAAAAAAAAAATTAAATAGACATTTTAGCATATATATATATATATATATTATATATATATATATATATATATATATATATATATATATATATATATATATATATATATATATATAATATATATATATATATATATATATATATATATATATTATATATATATTATTTTTATTTATTTTTTTTTTTTTGTACCTTATTCACAGAGATAAAGAAAATAATCAAATTTCCTTTATCTCCAAACACTATCATCTGTCTCGAATATTCCATTTCAAATAAACCTCTTTTCTACCTGACTTTGATAAAATCATATCTACTGTTTGTTTTAAATACAATCACTTTATATAAAAGTAGATTTTCCTTGGAATGGAGATATTTAAATGAGTCATCCAAATCTATCTACTTAAAGTCATCATAGCAAGTATTTTAACTATGCTCTATCCCGTGAAATCTAGATATCTCCCCATTACACCATAGGATAAGAATAAATCTTAGACCTCCTCTATAAATAACTTCGAAGCCTTCTCCAGACCTTAAGTGTGTTCACAGCCGAATATCAACGACTACAGAGGTTTTTAGATAGAGAGTTGAAAAATAAAATGTAATAGAAAAGATCTTTCTAACCCCAAAAAATCTATGAAAATATATATATATAATTATATATATATATATATATTATATATATATATATATATAATATATATATATATATATATATATATATATATATTATATATATATATATATATATATATATATTACGATTTAGTAAATAAAGAAGATTAATGAAATTGAAAAAGTATATTTTAAGTTTCAATTATCTGTTATATTTATATTTAACAATTTTATTTAACTGTTATATTTAACAATTTTAATCAGGGTTGGGCAGTTTTTTTTATATATGAATCAAATTAAAAAAGTGTTTTTGTTATTTTTGTTACAAGTCTTTTTATTAGTAATCTTATTTTCCTAAGTTATAATTAAGTAAATATGATTAGTCAATTAGCTGGTTATTTAAATTTTAATTTTTTAAAAAAAGTACAAGCTATATATAAAATACCGAAAATGACGACTGATAGAACCAATTCACTGTATTTAAATGTTTAAGAAAAGTAAGTAAATATATTATTTTTAAAAATATTTTATGGATCTTTGCCGTTACTTAATTTTATCATATAAATATTAAAATAAAACTATTTAAAATTGGCGTTGGAAAACTCGGCACTTAAATTTAGAAGAAAAATAAAACATTAATTTCTATAATTAGAAATTAAGTAGAGAATAAAGATTTGAATAGAAATATTAAATGTAAGTGAAATTGGTCCAATTAAATCAACCATTCAAAAAAATAATCCTGGAGAAAGAAAAAATTTTTGTGGCATATTTCAACCATAAAGCTTATTTCTCTTTGGTTCCTTTTTTTAATTCACCTCTACAGTACTACATATCTCTATGGTACAAGTTAACTACAATAAACTCTTTTGGAATAAGTTTATATCTACAAATACTAGATAGCTTTTTTTTTTAATTAAATGAAATTTGTGGTTAAAATGGGTTATTGCGTCACGCTCTTACTCGCACAACTTGCAAAAATAAAATAAAAAAATTCCTATTAAAATTTTAAATTAGTAAATTTTATACATTTTACAGTAAATATCTAGTCAGAATTCAAAAGTGAAAGTGTTGCAAATTTCAATAATTTAATAAAAAATATTACTGGATGTTGATTAATTTTTTCCCCCAGCCCAATAAAATGCCGAAATTTATATTAATTTTATTCTCTTTTTTTTAATCTCTAAAGATATTTTAAACAAAAATATGAAAACGAAGAAAAAAAAATTTGTATAATTTGATTTTATTATGCCAACCCTGATTTTATATAACCATTGAACCCTAAATCGTTAATATAAGGTTAAGAACCTAAACATTACAATCTTACTTTGATTTTTCAATAAATTCTGAAAAGGTTAAAAATAAAACATTCCAAAACTCTCTCCTTTTATTAAAGGTGCAACAATTGAGTTATAATTTTAAATAAGCCCTACATCTCTCCTTCATATATATATATATATATATATATATATATATATATATATATATATATATATATATATATATATATATATATATATATATATATATATATATATATATATATATATATATATATATATATATATATATATATATATATATATAATATATATTTTTTAATATTTTTTTATTATATTATTTAATTATATATTATAATATATATATATATATATAATATATATATATATAATATATATATTATATATATATATATATATATATATATATATATATATATATATATATAAAAGAAAGCACCATGTGGTGATAAAGTTAAATTACAGAGTTAATAAATTTCGGACAACCATTTGCTAAGCAGCTTCAATTTAGACTTAACTGTAACTAACTACCACAAATTTTATTACAAAAATAAAATAGTTCTTAATTCAACAACCTTTGGTTTTTAAAATAATAATAATAATTAATAATAATAAAAAAAAAAAAAAAAAAAAAAAAAAAAAAAAAAAAAAAAAAAAAAAAAAAAAAAAAAAAAATAATAATAATTAAATATTATATATATATATATATATATATATATATATATATATATATATATATATATATATATATATATATATATATATATATATATATATATAATATATATATATATATATATATATATATATATATATATATAATTGCTATCGGATATGATGTTAACGATTGTCATTACCAAATAGAACCAATAATGATGAACTGTTCATTCTATAACTAGAAAATATATATGGACGTGAACAATTACTAGGAAGGCACGATTTTCTGACCCATAATCATTAATAGAATAAATTAATATTCTTTTACTATAACTACTCATAAGCTAAGTTTCCATAAACTCTTAAGTCACGATTGTTCCTCCCTCTCCTACAAATAGTTTTTTCTAATAACTGCGTTCATACTATGAATACTCACATTGATGTGCTTCATTAGTTATGCATTTTCCTATGATATATAATTGGTCTAACTTACTACAATGCAAACTATTCTTTTTTATTAATAATTATTACTTCGCATTAAATGATCTTAATCGCGCCCTGATGTAAGGTGCAGTGAAATCATATAAGATAAATACAGTAAAAGGCTGCTACCTACATTTTTTCACTACGTTCTCAATTAAATTCATACTATCATTCTCAACCTTATTGGGGTTGATTTAATTGAACATAATAAAGGATTTTGCCTTTAATAATGCTTGTGGATTGTTGTTGCAGCTTATTTCATTATTATGCAATATCACCTTTCCTCTGAACTTTTTTTTTCCATCATACTTTATCTTCTTCTAAGTTAACATTATGAGTTACTTATAATAATTACCTTTTTACTTTCCTTCACTTACGCGTTTTAAATTATCAATAACATTGACTGTTTCTTACTCAAGCTGATCCACAATGTTTTCTTTACTCTGCTTTTCCTATAATTTGTTTTAGCCTTCCCAACTTTAAAACACACTTATAATCTTTCAGCTTTTGATTCACTAAATTTTCAAGATTATAGCCTTTCATTCACTACATTATTAGTAATTCTGTAAATGGTCTACTTTTCTTTTTTTTTTTTAAATGCTTTCTCAACCTAACTCACCACACCAACAAACACTTTCACCTCTCATCGTTGAATTTTCTGAAACTCATTCAAAAGCTACTCAGCCCTTTTAATTTGTTTATTAAATAAGATGATGATAATAATAATAATAATAGTAATCTAGAAAAACCTAATAAAATATGTAACACCTTTCTAAACTTAATAAATTCACAATTCAAACATTTTCAAAAATTGTAATAATGGAATTCTATAATAAAGATTCAAAAAAAAAAAAAGAATAAAAATAAAAATAATAAATATATACTATCAAAAAAAAGAAAAAAAAATTAACCTTGTAATTATTACCCCTCCACCGAACTTTTTTTTTTTTTTAAATAAAAAGTAAAAAAATCAAATTAAAAAAAAAAAAGTTTAAACAATGTGTGACCTTTTCGAGTCTAATAGGCAAATTAAAAAAAAAAAAAAAAAAAAAAAAACTTAATTTTTATAATATAAATCACTTAATCAGAATACTGCAAAATAAAAATCATACACAAACTCGAATTGATCAACACTGTCTACTTAACCACGACAATTATAATTATTAATATATGGAAGCCAATGCATGGAATTAAACAATGATTTGGCACTATATATATATATATATATATATATATATATATATATATATATATATATATATATATATATATATATATATATATATATATATATATATATATATATATATATATATATATATATATATATATATATATATATATATATATATATACACAATTTTCGTCAATTCATTTCTACTTATTTTCTTCCTTACATAATACTTATTAGTATCCCCTGAAAAATAGAAATGAAAAATTTTAATATAATTTTAAAACATTTCCAAATAATACCACTACTGAATATTCATGTTCTAAATATCACTTAATAAAACAAAAAACAAAAAAAAAATTAATTTTTTTTAAAACTCGTACGAGGAAACCTCGAAAAATCATAAGATGAGAAGACTTATCAGGAAGAAGCTGGAATGTGCACATTACCTTCTACGACTGGCTAGAAAACAAAAAAGATTGCAAAATATTGCGAGCATAAAAGGTGTTTATAAAAAAAAAAAAAAAAAAAAAGAAAAAGGCAAAATACGAATCATTAAAAAAAAAATATGAGAGAAAATTACTAAATATAAAAAAAAAAAAAAAAAAAAAATTTCAAAAAACCAGCATCAAATCCAAAAAAGATAAAAGATAAATAAGAAGTATCTAGAAGTAGCCAAGGAGTTTAGCATCGTACTTGATTGATGGACCCGAAGTTATTGGCGCCTGAAGTATGTGGGGCGTGGCTTCCATCACTCGCAGAAGAAGGTTATCAATGTATTCTTCCAATTCACTTGAATGTTTCACTTGTTTTTCCAAAGTTGATTGCAAGTTCAAAATTATTTCCAAGAGATCCTATTTTAAAAAGTTTATATATATATATATATATATATATATATATATATATATATATATATATATATATATATATATATATATATATATATATATATATATATATATATATATATATATATATATATACACAATTTTACAGTTACTAAATGCCACTGAAATATGAGTATATAATAAGCTTTTTACTTCAATATGAAAAACAAACAAACAAAAACAACATCCAACTAAATTCCTCATATTACGAAATTCAACACCTACCTCTCTCGATTTTCCGGCAAATTTGTCGTGAATCTCTTGTGGCAATTTTGAAGGTCTTGAAGGAATGGACGGTAAGCGGTCGTTGCCTCCTTCAACTATCCTGCTATCCTCATTCGGTCTATCACGATTTTCTGGTTAAAAATAATATTAATAAAAATGGTCATCCTTTCACTCTTGAGGTATGGACTATCGAATCGATAAATTTACTTACTGTGCTTAAAATATTAAATAAACCTAAAAACAATTTGCAAAATGCATTAGTGTGGTAACCACACTACTACTACTAATAATAATAAAATTGTAATTGAATATAATTATCTTTTAACATTGTTTTATTCTGATTTTTTTTTTCATAGTAGTAATTGGTACGAGCTTTTCTTAACTTTCTCTCTCTAAGAAGAATAACATTCAGTTAATATCGGTTCTATTTAACTACCTCTTTGCACTAAGTATGCTTACTTTCAGACAAAAAAAAAACATCTCACGTTCTTTTCTGTTCAAACGTCTAACAATGATATCCCGATTTCATTTCATTACAGTCCTCCTGCTAACTTTTTAAATTCTATACTACTTACGATTCCATCTTCTTCACAATTTGCATAACAATATATATATATATAAAATTATATTGTTAAATTTATAACACTACCCACTTGAGGTAGCAATATATTTCTACCTATTCCAGTAACCTAAATTTTCCCAACGTCCATGAGATTGTCAATGTATTAGTGATGGGACGATTAATCGTCATCGTCAATTTATTGACGATTAATTTACATATATTGGCTTATAATAATTGCAAATTATTATATATTAACCCTCTTAATATAAGAGTGAAAGGCTGTTTAGTAGTGTGGGCCAAATATATTCTTCTTAAGACGAAATCGAATTACCCCAGAAACTGGAGAAAAGATTTGTTTCTGCATCATAATTTAAGAATTCTAAATTTAAAGTACTAGAATTTTGAATGTCTGTCCAGGTTCTTACGTATCAAAATATTTTAAAAGCAATGTTCTGAAGATACTACAGGGTGCCCCTCTCGCTCTCGGCCCCATGTATGTGCTTATAGATATCATAATAGTGATCATAAATTGATAATCATTTTTTACAAACACCAAACCTTGGTGTGGTGTGAGACATCAAAACAAAGCGTTGGAAATTATCGCATTTAGCATCACGACATGCCTGCACAAGCTTTTCCATGTTACGAAAGGTTGCTGTCAACATATTAGGAGTCAAATGCTTGCTGAATATTGTCTTTCCGTTGTATGAGAGTACATGTCTTGTTGCGATACACTTTCCCTTTCAGCATGCTCCAATGGAAGAAATCCGGCGGGATAAAGTCAGGCGACTTTGGTGGCCAAAATCCTTTGGAAATGCCCAGTACTTCACAGAACTCAATTTCGTACAAGAACAACTAATCCAAGACCTTTCATGATTCCACCTTTCTTCTCACACACCAAGGTTTGCTCAAAACCAATTTTATTAACTTATGACCAGTACTTTGATATCTAAAAGAGCATATCCGGAGAAGAGAGCAAGTGGGACACTCTGCATTATACCATATTTTAAAATGAAATGTATTTACACATTTGAATAAAGAACTTAAAAGACGCAATTTGATTCTTCGTTATTATAAAATTATTAAATCTATTAAAATAATGGAAACTTTTAGATTATACTTTTCCAGTTTCATCGTCATCGTCAAAAAATTCTTAATCGTTCCATCACTACTATATATCATACCAAAAATTTATTTAATCAATAAGATATTTTATTTTGTAAAAAAATTTACTAAAGAATTTAAAATGTTTCAACGACAAAGTTCTAACCAGGTTTTGAGAAGAATCTATTTTTGAAGCCAGTTTTCTGTTTTCTTTTCTGCTTCTTTCCATCATCATCTTCAGTAACAGCAATTTTCTCAAGAGTCAGAGCTTTCACTTCTGGAAGTCTAAAAAGATAAAACAGTTTTACATATGAAAAACAGTAAATAAAGATTTATACATCAACTTTTTGTATTCAAATTTCTCATTTAAAAAGATAGTTAAAACTACTTTTAGTTCCAAAGAAACTATAAACTAAATGCAGAGACACCCCACACGGTTCTTTATCACTTAAGTATTTTATAAATACTTCAAGAGTTTTCAATTTTACTCATCATAACTTTTGCCCTGTTTTACTACTGAAGATACCCTTTCCATACCTACTAAATATATATATATATATATATATAATATATATATATATATATATATATATATATATATATATATATATATATATATATATATATATATATATATATATATATATATATATATATATATATATATATATATATATATATATATATATATATATATATATATATATATATATATATATATATATATATATATATATATATATATATATATATACCTAGTAAACGAATCCCCCTTCTTAACATCATGAATGCTACTTTCTCGTGAAGTGTTCAAACTCGATCTACTTCCAGTCATGCTAACATTGTCGACGCTCCCCGTAACTGTTCAAGAGAAGGAAAAATAAATTTCTTTAAATAAAGTAGATAATACTCGTTACAATACAATTCATTTAACGCAAAAATGTTGCCAAGTTACAAAAATAATTAACGGAACTTTTAACACCTATTCACGGTACTTAGAACATCTTATAGTAGGATAATAAGAAAAAGTTGGAAAGATTTTTTAAAAAAAAAGTTGATAATTTTAACTTCCTGAATTTAATTTCAGTATTTTTTAATGATTTAAGCTGTAATTTTTAATTTCAACTTTAAAGTTGTTGTTAAATTAAAAAAAAAAAAAAAAAACTTAAAAAAAAAAAAAAAAAAAAAAAAAAAAAAAAAAAAAAAAAAAAAAAAAAAAAAAAAAAAAAAAAAAAAAAAAAAAAAAAAAAAAAAAAAAAAAAAAAAAAAAAAAAAAAAAAAAAAAAAAAAAAAAAAAAAAAAAAAAAAAAAAAAAAAAAAAAAAAAAAAAAAAAAAAAAAAAAAAAAAAAAAATAAAATATATAAAAATATATATAATATATAATATATATATATATATATATATATATATATATATATATATATATATATATATATATATATATATATATATATATATCATATACTAATGCCACAACCATGTAAGATTAATCTTATGTAAACAAACAAACAAGAAAAATAATTAAATTAAAAGAAAAAGTTTAGGTTTTCATTTACATATGACTTTCTGCGCAAAAAGCATATTGGTGATATATATATATATATATATATATATATATATATATATATATATATATATATATATATATATATATATATATATATATATATATATATATATATATATATATATATATATATATATATACACCCAAATGTAACGAAATTCCTACTATAAGACACTACTAAGTATCGAAGAAGGCATCATTCCTCTACTCACAGCCACCACGCCCGTAAAGTTTTCTCTCCCATTCATCTATTAATGTTGGCGGGGTTCCTGGTGTAGAGGTAACTCTATCGGCAGAAAATGCAACAGCGGCAGCAATGGCAGATGGTCTCCTTTCTGTTAGAGAACCAGAACGAACAATTTGATTTTCTTCTAAATCTCCCGACGAAATGCAGTCAATGGCCGATACGACACGTTTCCCATCTCTTCTGCCGATGGAATTCTTTTTGCGAAGCAAAACGTCTAGGTCTGAAGCAGATTTTAAAAGGGATTTTGAAGAATCTTTTGCAGAAGCAGTCTTTCCCTGTCCTACTTGAGCTTCTTTAACATCCTTGTCGACAGGAGCAGAACTTGTAGAGGTTGAAGATACCACAGAACTCGCATTTGAGGAGGAGCGTGGACGCGATGATATAATGCTGTCTGGGTCGTGGCTTAGAGAAATAGCAGAGTCTCGACCATCACGGTTGAGATTAATATTTTCATCTAAAATCTTTGGTTTCATTTCATCACTTATTCCATTTCTTTGGCTTATATTTTTATAATCAGAAGAAAGATCCTTATTGGTACTTAAAGTAACTTGGAATTTCTCAAATACATTAACCGGTTCATTTATATCTGATGAAGGACTAGACTTATTGCCATTCATTTTCTCGAAATCTTTTTCAGCTGATGTTGAATGTTTACTATACATTTTCTCAAAATCTTTTTCAGCTGTTGATGAATGTTTACTATACATTTTCTCGAAATCTTTTTCAGCTGATGTTGAATGTTTACTATACATTTTCTCGAAATCTTTTTCAGCTGATGTTAGATGTTTACTATACATTTTTTCTACACTTTTTTCAGCTGGTTTTGATTGTTTACTGGACATTTTTTCAAAATCTTTCTCGACTGATGCAGAAAGTGGTCTCTCATTAGTTTCAACAACATCCGATTTAGCAGTTTCTAGTTCAATATAGCCTGCTGAATTACTAACTTCAAATGTATATTTATGCCCCTCAGTATTCTTCTTCTCTTTATTTTGATTATTAACATGTGCAATATCTGTTGGCGAAAAATAGGTAGAGGTGTGTGAATTAAGAGTTTCATTATTTTTTACCGGTGAAACAGAATCTTCCATAATTTTTATATCTACAATTTTATCAGAAGTTGAAATAAGTGAGGGATTATCTTGTTTTCCAAAAATCCTGCTAGATAATTCAATGGAGGAGCGTGAAATATCGGCTTCTTTACTTTTAACTGATGGTATAGGATCTTTTTTCGTTTTCACATCTACCATTACGTCAGAAGATGAAACAGGAGAGGGATAATCCTGTGTCCTGGAAACTCGATTTGGTAATTCAATGGGAGGTCCAAGATCAATGGATCCTAATTTCTGATATTCATCATCATTATCAACAAAATCATCGCTTCTATTACTAACAGGGTTTACATTATCAACAGACTCTGAGTCACTATGATCTGTTTTGTCAAAGGACGGTTCTTCTTCTATGATTGTTTGTACAATTTCGGGAGCACTTGGAGTTATTCTGACCAAAGGATTTGGATTAGAAAATGAAGTCACTCTTTGAGAGGTTATCGCTTGTCTCCCTATATCGGGTGTCGTTGATACGGATTCCTTAGTTTCATCTGCAAGTTGATGACTTTTAATTGCTTTGTTTGTTTGATAACCAATGATACATTATGTGTGCCAAAATAAATCATACACCAATTACTAACTTTCATAAGATAATCCTACATGGACTGTTTATTAAAATAAGTTTAGTTTAGTTATCTAATGATCTTGAACCTTTAATTGTTTGGTTATTCAATAAATAAGTTAATTCAATTCAAAATTTGATAAATATGTGCACTATTATTAGTTAAGATCATTTGAAAGGTAGTATATAATAACCAAAGTACTATTTTAGAGAATTATATAATAATCTTACTTCCCTCACACACATGTGCTAAAAATTATTACAAGCAATTTCTAAGCCTCCAGCTGTAAACACTCTCGATAAAATATTATAACAAAAACAATTAATGTGCAAAAACAATCGAGCAAATAATTTTTCCCTTAGTACGGTGTCTATTAATTAATAAAAATAAACCCAAGGCCTTTACATTAATAATAATAAATTATTTCAATGTAAAGATTATGAATGAACAGCCTGAAGCTTTATGATCAATCTTACCTACAATAAGAGGTGGTTTAGCTGAAGATTTGCCAAAGCTATAGGAGAAGTCGTGCTCAGGGTCTTCGTAACTGCCAACTTCATAATCTGAAGATAGCCAAATACACACTCATTTCGAAACTAAAATTGCTATTCTCACATACCTTCATTACAAAAATTGCATATAGGAAGCGAAAATCCAATAGAGATGAAATGAGCAAACACCCACACACTCTTGCCCAACACCATAGCACACCCACTACAATTTATTTGATTGGTGAAACTTTCTATTTCTACATAAAGGTGAAACATGCTATTTTTTTTAAATAATAGAACCATTTATAAATTTAAGTAATTGAGTTATAGTTTTGGGGTTTAATTAATAATTAATTTAAAATTAACATTAAAAGGTTGCTAATGGAAAAGCAAAATATTTATTTAAAAAAAAAAAAAATTTATAACTGGCAACCGAGCAGCAAAATATTCATTAACCTTTTATCAGCGAATTCGATTAGAAATAATGCTATAGCTATAAAATATATGATTAATAAAAAAAAAATGTAGTTAGTTAAAAAAAAAAAAAAAAATTAATTTTATGAAGAAAAATGTATAAAGAATATGTAGAAAATTTATTTTTTAGAATTCTAGAAAATAGATTTTAGAAAAATTTCAGAAACAAGTTTAGAAACTTTAGAAGGAAAAATATAAATAAGTAAAAAAAAAAATTTAAAACTTTATTACCTACTGTTAAAGTTTCTTTTCAAAAGTCAAAAAAACCTTTGCACTAACAATTTTTAAAGCACACAATAATAATAATAATAAAACCATGAAAACATTTTCAAACTGACAGTAACAAAATTCTACACTTAAAAGAATGAAAATCACTAATAAAAAAAAAAAAAGAGAGAGAGAGAGAGAGAAAAAAAAACTTCACTCAAAGATGCATATTTGATAACCATGCTTAAATAATATCTCTCGCTAAAGCTAAAGGAAGCATAAAAGGCATTACCTGTATCTAAGACCTGATCATGCACAAGTGAAGAGCCTCGAGACATTGTGCTTAAAGGGCTGCTTGTTCTTGTATTAACTTTCACATCATCATCAAACTATTATAAATAAATATATATATATATATATATATATATATATATATATATATATATATATATATATATATATATATATATATATATATATATATATATATATATATATATATATATATATATATATATATGACGACAGATATACACACCAGGCTAATTACTTAAATTTTACATACCTTGAAATCATCATCATCGTCATCAGAAATAACACCGGGGTCAGCATCACCATAACGTTGCTGAGAAGACATCAAGTCATTTGAAAATCCTGTGGAAGAAATTTCTGAGGGTGTCTTACTTTTACGTCGTCTAGGTTTTGCTATTTTATCCATTTTAGAACCTGTAAATAGAAAAAAATATTTCATAGTCAAAGGACTTAATACTTTATACCACTTCTCTCTTCTATGATGTCTGTCATAGATTAAAAAAAAAACAAAAAAACTCATTTTTTATTTCAAGATTACGCAAACATTAAACTATTCTATCACTTTATAATATATACCGTATACATCATCTGGACGTTCTTCGTCCCTTTGTATTGATTCTCCATTCTCATTCTATCTGTTCTACTGCACATTCTCTTCATCTCTACCTATTTAAATCTATATTAGTTCGCCCTTATCAACTTCCTAAGAATTCTTGACAATTCATAACCTGCAATACTAACCCATTCTTCTTCATACGCCATGATTTTTTTTCCTTAAGAGCTGAATAGTGAATACAACTAATACTTTCATCCTATCTGTTTTGTACAAATTTTACTTCCTGTTCTAGTATTATTTACATACTCCTTATGACCATACAAACCCTCCTTTTTAGATTATATTAATAATAATAAAAAAAAATTATTTTTTATGTCCCTAAAATTGAATTTTGGTCTTCAAATATCTTATTAAACTAAAAAAAAAAAAAAAAAAAAAAAATAAATAATAATGAGAAGATTGCATAAATAGAATACAAGCATTTAAGAAAAAAAAATTTTACTTTTTTTTCTAGCGGCAAATTGAAGATTTTTGATGGTAATATGTAAAATTAATTAATGCACAATGACTATTTAATAAGACGGTTATAAATAATCGTTAATCGTTATTTTAACATAAAAGAATGTTACTAAAAAAAAAAGTTTAAGAAAGCTAGTAAAATTTCAATTATAATAGTCTATTTATGCTTTGCCATGTACGTCACTTTTTTCCTCCAATGATTTCAATGTGACATTTTCACAAGCATGAAATCCATGTTATCCTCAATATGTAGAAAACTTCAGCTCTCCATATCTTCTTGAGAGATGTGGCAACAAGATTCCTGATACATCAATATTTATCATAAAAACAAAATTATCATAATAAACAAAAGGTTATTCCATAACGAAAACTTTAAAAATATGAAAATAGTATTTTGTGTTTTGGCCTGTTGGGAAAAGGAAATATGTCAGTCATGAACACCAGAGTTAGAGTTTCCAAAAAAATAATATATACATATATAATAAAAATATAAAAATAAAAACAATTTTTTTTTTTTTTACAAAAGTCAAAATCAAAGGCGGTTACGTGCTGCGTTCGAAAGTGTGCAAGTTAAAGGAAGCAGGAAATATAAACGACAAATAGTGTTCCAGACTTTGGCAGTTATGTATATATAAGAATATAATCAAATGAGGTGGGCAATGAGAAAACGACCCGTGTATAAATGTGCTGATCGAGCACTCCTCAATAAAGGTATGTGGCTAAAGAGTTCAGAAGAGCAGCGCGGCCATGTAATAACGATAGTATAAGAAAACATGCAAAAGTTCATTAGGCAGCAAAAGAGCTAATATGAGTAAAACCATCCCCAATATGTGACGCATACTACAATTACTAGATATAAGGACGAATGGCATCCTATACAGAGAAGGAACTAGACTGGTAAGCAGTAGTTCTGAAAGCAACTAGATCCCAACTTTTAAATCTATGCTTAGTGAGTGTGTCCTCTATCCTAAGAAATATTAAAATTTTCAAAATGAAAAGAGTAATGAATGGTAGAGTCACTGGCATAAGAATTAATATGATCGTAAATAAAAGGTAAAGAAAAACAACCTTGAACGGTGGCAATGTGCAAAAGCTGCAATAAAGTGATCAGAAAGGTAAGTTCAGCTTTTGGTACCTTAAAAATTAAAGCTTTGTGACAAGACTTTATTTGAAACCTTTAATAAGTTCATCGCCACAGAAAAAATGTTTAAATAAACATTGCATTTACATATTGATACTTTGAATAACACTTAAAAAGTAACTTTTCTGATGTTGGAATATTATGAGTTTATATAGACTTTTAAGGGCGTTTTGCAATTATTTAAAACAGGTCTGTAGAGTCATATTTCATAGAAATTTTAGGGTTACTGTATTCGGAGTCAATAATTCTGTACCGAATGCTACTCCAATCTCAATTTTAGGTTATAAAGATATAAAATAATAAATTTTGAAAAGAATGCTTTTCTTGTGTATCTTCAATTTAAGGTTTCTTCTTTAATATTTTAGCATTATTCTTTTGTTTATGCATTATGACTAAGAATGCAGAAGATCTCTGGAAACTACCTTTTTTTTTTTTTTTTTTAAATTTCTAAATCTGGCTGGCAATACACCTATTAATCATTTTACTTTATAATATTTATCAAATATTCCATAAACTTAGGTAAATAATATTGGAAGGTTCAGTTTGTGACCTCAAAAAAGACAAAAGCTAGTAGTAATAGTAGGGTAAAAGGGGTATGGGATTTGGAAATATTGCAATATATCTAGTGGCTATTACTGTGGAATTCTTAATGAAAATGATGCAGAATTTGATACAAGGAAATGATATTCCTTATCGAAACTTATGGACCTTTTTGGTTGATCCTTTCAATAATTATAATTTGAAACATAAGGATCCTATTAGTCAAGAGGGAGGTGGCACAGTGAATTAAATAGATAAATACTTTGGCCAAATTCAACAAATGTTGATCAAGCAGAAATAAAAAAAAAACTGAAGATTAATTAAGGAGCTAACAGTTTTAAACAGGCATCAACAATGAGGGGAGTTTAAAACATAGGCATGTGCAGAGACCATAAAGGAAAACAAGTTAGCTCAATAAAGGAAAAAATAAAAGTGTGATGAAGAAATGTAAAAATTATACAGAAAAGGGAAGTTGCTGTCAAAAGATGGAATGATTGAAAAATTTTGCTTCTAAAATTAAAAAAAAAAATGTTACTGTTGATAAAGTGTCAAATAAGTCACAAACAGTCTCTAAATAACTCAACAGAAACTTTAGTATTTAAATGTGAATGAGACCTCCATTAATCTCTCTCACTTCTTTTTGACCCTTAGTTTTGTGACATTTCTTTTACATAGAGAATTACTTAAAATTTTCTTTGAAGCCATATTTTTCTTTAACTGATAAAATTTTATTATCAGCATACACCCCATTGTTCTCAAACAATTCTCACTACCATATTCAACTAACAATTATTTATCACCCACCTTTCATCCAACAATAAGTTATCCTAATGTCATATTAAACACATTCTCTTATGCAACTATGTTCAACCCTTTTTATCTACTTCATAACCTGCACTTTCAAGATAAACCTTAAAGTTCTAAACTGCCAGGTACTACATAGTAATTTTTATAATAGCAATAACTAAATTATTAACAAACATTTAATATTTTAAATCAACTTCTGAATTTATAATTGACTGTAAATATAATAGGCACTTACTAACTGATTTTGCAAAATTCTTCAGTCCTTCTCGCTTATCCTTTCCACCAATACTCATCAAACTGCCACCTATATATATATATATATATATATATATATATATATATATATATATATATATATATATATATATATATATATATATATATATATATATATATATATATATATATATATATATATATATATATATATATATATATATAATTAGTTCACTGATACATTTTACAATCTTTACATGATAATATCTCTGCAGGAGTGCAGGAGAATTACCTAAATGTTTTAAAGATGTTAAGGAAGACTTTTGTTTATCCTTCTTGCTTATATCCAAAAATGAACCCGATTTAACTGTAAAATTAACCATTATTTCTAATTCTCCTCGATCCTTCTCTCCTTTCTTTTTATCTTTTTCTGGTTTACCTTTAAGTCTGTAAGATCTGAGTAATAGTATATATATATATATATATATATATATATATATATATATATATATATATATATATATATATATATATATATATATATATATATATATATATATATATATATATATATATATATATATATATATATATATGCACCATGCCAAATGAAAATAAAACTAGCAAATTTATTTTAAAAATTTTAAAACAAAAACTATAGATTCCACGAGTTTCTGAAGTGGTTAAGAGGAATATAAAAACTTGAAAAACCAATACAGAATTTCCAGAGGAAGTTTCATTATTAATCATTGGAAGTTTGGCCAAAGACTGATAAATTGACACCAGAAGACTTCCAGTTAGTTTG
>SEYY01024884.1:115000-117500 GCA_009176605.1 Armadillidium nasatum
AGAAAATGCATATAATCATTAATTTAAGTGAGTGTTGGTTATTCTACTTCTTCCATAATAATTAAATAAACCTCAATTAAATTTACATATAATTTTCTTAACCTAAAATTTTAGTGCTTTAGACTTTAAATTTTAGGCAACAAAGGCCAGAGCCCCATGAAGTCCCTACCTACAGTCATGTAGTAACCTCATAGTGTCACTATGTATAGTTCCAGTTGAAGTCGTAACCCATAGGTATATTGTTAGTTTCAGCAACCTGGTAGAGAGAGAACCAAGTACAAAAAAAATAATAATAATAATCCACTACTGTAAATGACACAATTACTATAATTTCTATAGATAAAAAAAAATATTTACTTACTCAAAATAAAGAAATACCTACATTTTGAGTCTTGTTTAAATTACATCATAATACCAGTTTAAGGATTCTACTTCATAATTATACCTTCAATTCACATAAATGTAATTATCATATCTCTTCTTATAAGCCTTTGAACTCTAAAAGGATAAAATTAATAAACAGCATTAGATTGTAGTGTAGTAAATATTGTAATAATATTAACTTCCTCCTTGAATTCGCTCAATAAAAATTGTAACCCATAAACTCCAGTTTCAAGATCTACCTTAATAATGTTAAAGCTAACCTCCAATAATTTCCCAAATTTTTAGCGCAGCCGTTATTTCCAAATACTACCTTATATTAATATACTCTAAATGCTAAAATTTCCGAAACATTAAAATCTATTTAACCTCAAAAAGAGTACAAAGAAGCATTTACAGTTATAAACTTATAAATTTTTCACTTCGTTGATTCATTGACAGGAAAATATAACGATAAAAAAAAAAAAAAAAGGAATTTTATTTTCTTCATTTACGTACTTCTCGACTTTACACTTTTTTTTTTTTTTTAATGCGAAGTTGAAACCTTACTTTTATTGAGAGTCATCAATTGATTTAATGTAACTGAAATATATATATATATATATATATATATAATATATATATATATATATATATATATATATATATATATATATATATATATATATATATATATAATATATATATATATATATATATATATATATATTATATATATATATAATATATATATATATTATATATATATATATATATATATATATATATATATATATATATATATATATATATATAATATATATATATATATATATATATATTTTGCTTAGTTTTAATTTAAGTTTTAAGATTTTTTTTTTTTGATTTTTTTACAAATAACCACCGCGAACGGACAGGGCCCTATCAAGGAAAGGGTGTTAAAGCAATAAAAGAATAAGAAAAGCCTTTCAAGTCCCACCTAACGCAAATTTCGTAGGTAAACCCAGACGTGAGCTTTAAAATAATTGAGTTCAAATTTGGTAGGAAACATAGAAGATGGGAGAGAATTCCATAAAACACAGGTAACCGGAAAGAAGGAGGCCCTACAGCGGACAAGTTTTGAGTTGCATATGTTCACACAAAATTTAAGTTCAGACAATGTACACTTTGTGCTACGAGGACTCCTTAAAGGGGGAGGTATACGAGTGGATAGTTCCCTCGAGCATTTGTCGCTGTAGTGCCTATATAAAAGAGACGAGACAAGACGACAACGTCATGTTCTCAAAGTGAATTAAAAAGAGCGAAACAATTATAAGTCTTTTAGCCTTTGACTCAACCCTATTCAAAAGACGGGTGAAACCTGAGCCACTCCAGATATGAGAGCAATACTCCATACAAGGGCGGATGAGGCCCATATATAATTTGAGTAACTGTGAAGAAGAAAAAAATTCTCGCAGTCTAAGCAGAAACTCCCAGCTTCTTTGAGGCCGCTCTAATAACCATTGGTTTTCAAGACATTTTTTGTTTATGTGAAGGCCAAGGATGTTTATATTGTCAACAGAAGAGACGGGAGAACCATCGAAAGAAATAGAAAAGTTAGGAGGTGTCTTTGAGATGGAGATTTCAAGAAGTTGAGTTTTTAAAGTAGATATGTCAAGCTCTACCACACAAGTCTCCCCATAGTCCCTAAGGGCAGACCACCATAAATCTGTGAGATAGGAAAGTATATCACCAGTAGACCTCGAACGCCGAAAGCCATACTAATAATCAGAAAGAAAGGAATGAGATTTTAGATGATCTAAGAAATAAGAGTTGAGAAGGGTTTCAAAGATCTTAGACAGAATACAAGTGAGAGTATAGGGCGATAGTTAGAAGGATCAGAGTGGCTACCTTTCTACGGGATAGGTTGGACTAATGCGCGCTTCCAACACTGAGACAAAGTACTAGTACTGAGGCATAGAGGGAAGAGTTGAACGAGGGACGGAGCCAGCTCAGAAGCGCACTCACTTAAAACTCTGTGAAGGATGCCGTCTGGGCCTCTTACCTTCTTAACGTTCAAAGATTTCAGAAGCCAATGAACCTGATCAAATGCAATCACAGGTAAAGGCATGGGACAACTGAGAGGAGAAGAAGTAGGAGG
>SEYY01024884.1:132500-144224 GCA_009176605.1 Armadillidium nasatum
TCGACACAAACATGTGTCGACACACAAACATGTCGACACAATCACGTCGACACACAAACACGTCGACACAAACATGTCGACACACAAACAATCGACACAGAAACATGTCGACACACAAACACGTCGACGCACAAACATTTTAGGTTTAATACGTTAATAATTTAAATTTAAAATTCATCAGAATATATCCATGCTGGCTGGCATAATAGAAAGAATTACAATTGTCAAAGAAGGGACAAATATCCGTATATTTTACTATGGTTTAAGAATATGAATTCTATTTGAAGTTTTAAATGGTCTGAAACTCCTGTAAAAATTGTTGGTTCACATCCCTGATGAGAAAATTTCTTTGTTATTCCTTAATGTTTATTATTATCATATTTAATTATTAGCAAAAAGCTTAGTAACTGAATTTTATGAATCTATTCATTATTTCATACTACAGAAGTATATATATATATATATATATATATATATATATATATATATATATATATATATATATATATATATATATATATATATATATATATATATATATATATATATATATATATATATATATATATATATATATATATATATATAATATATATATATATATATATATATATATATATATAGTATATATATATATATATATATATATATATATATTATATTTGCAGATGAGGTTATTGGAGTTATGAGGTTCCGAGGGAAATTCTTCTTCTTCATAACACTATGCCTAGTTTTTGTGTTCTACAATACACTTCTCAAGTTACTATATTTTCCTCCTACGAAAACAAAAGGTTCCCCTTCTTCGTCGTTCGCGTTGCCACTTGAAGATGAAGTATCGGCTGTGCGAGACAAGTGCCGTGACATGAATCCGAAGCAGTGTCTTCAATTCCTGAAGATTCAAGCCCAAATAGACGTGGAATTGCAAGTGGAAAACAACGCAGACACTCAGAATACCTCGCACCTGCCGAAGATGGTTAAAGTTGAAAGATCTTACTTGATTCCTTCGGAAAATTTTGTTATCGAGCATGGGACGACCCCAGTCAGTTTTCATGATGTCCCAAAAATCAATCCCAAGATTCAAAAATCAAACCATAGAAAAGATAAAAAATTCTTTAGTTCAAAATATACCTACTCTGTTTCATCCTCCTACAGGGGCTAAAGGCATCTCACCTGAGGAGAGGCAGAGGAGGGCTGCACATTTTAACAGTTCTGTAAGTATGCTTTAAAAAAAAAAAAAAAAATTAAATTTAAAAATAAAAAATAAAAAAAATTATTGAAAAAAAAAAAAATTTTTTGCTGTTTTTTTTTTTTTTTTTTTTTTTGTTTTTGTTTTGTTTTTCGGCTTCAAAATTTTGAGGTGAGGGTAAACCGAAATAAATTTTTGCATAACATTGGAAAGGAGAAAATTCACACCCTCTCTCTCTTTCATATATATATATATATATATATATATATATATATATATATATATATATATATATATATATATATATATATATATATATATATATATATATATATATATATATATATATATATATATATATATATATATATATATATATATATATATATATATATATATATATATATATACCCAGAAAGGTAGAAATAAAAATCGAATTATTATTATTATTATTATTATTATATTATTATTATTATTATTATTATTATTATTATTATTATTATTATTATTATTATTATTATTCAATGATAGCTTTTGTTACTTTAAATGGGTATTTAAATACCGTTATTCTTATCAAAACTTAATTTAAAAGAATGAGTTTCAAATTTCAAAACTTTATTTCTTAAAAACGATTTCTATTGTTTAATTTTTTTATTGTTATTTATTAGCTGAATATAATAATACCAATAATGATGATAATGATAGTAATAAATATAATAATAATAATTAATAATAAATAATAATAATAATAATTAATAATAATAATAATAATAATAATAATAATAAAATAATAATTAATAAAATAATAATAATAATAATAATAATAATAATAATAATAATAATAATAATAATAATAATAATAATAATAGTCTAATGCAAATGTATTAGAATAATAATAATAATAATAGTCTAATGCAAATGTATTAGAATAATAATAATAATTATTATTATTATTATTATTATTATTATTATTATTATTATTATTATTATTATTATTATTATTAAAATAAAGTATGTTTGATTTTATACTTGGCATCATCTGTTTTTCTTTCTGTATATATTCTCACTTCAAAAATTTTTCACTTGTGAGCACGTACAGTACGTGAGAGGGTTATGATAGACTGATATGAGGGTAACTGTTTCATTGTGTTTTTCTACTCCTTTTAATGCCTCCTTAAATAGGGCTAAGCCATTAAGGTGTGGCAAAAGTTTAAATGAAAGTTTGATTTTAAAGAATTCAATCAGTATGGTATAGAGCCTGTGTATATATATAATATATATATATATATATATAATATATATATATATATATATATATATATATATATATATATATATATATATATATATATATATATATATATATATATATATATATTATATATATATATATATATATATATATATATATATATATATATTGTCGCAGATTTTTTAATCGCGACCAGATTAATTATTATTATTATTTACTATTGCAGATTTATTACAGCCCGCTTAACACCTTCATTCTATTTCATGGGGGAGTAGGGTAGTACTTTTATCAGCAATTGGAATTTTTGTTTATGCAAAGAACTCATTTTCCTTGCGCAACTATTGCAAAGGAATTTTGTTTTGCACTTTGTAACTATATGCCATACCCAAAAGCTTGGGTGGGGCAGTCTCAATTCTGGGCTCTTTTAATGCAGTCACATATCTGGCTCTTTCAGAGTTACATTTTCTGTGCTCTTATAAAAAGGTTTAGAGGCCATAGCTTCTCGACCTGGTTTTTTGATAAAGTGTACCTTTTTTTTTGTGAAAGTGTACTTTTATTTTTTTTAAGTGTATTGTGCATGCTTTCTGTTTCTTCACATATTCGTAAGTATATAACTTTATATTGGAGTAGCAGACATTATATGTAAGTATAACTTTGTTTTGTTGTATCATACACACAATTAATCTAGTTTGATAATAACAAGCATTGTCCCTATCTATCTACATTCGAGTAGAGTCAGCCGAATAAATATTTCTCTATTTATTAGGCAATTGTGAAACATAAAAAACAACTTTCCTTTGTTTCCATCTAAAAATCTTTTACTTCCTTCTTTTCTAAAAGGTGTTTACCAAAGATCTGTTCATTAACATAGACTTTGCGTAATCGTTCCTTTATATAAAGGAGGCAGTGGAGGGTTTCACATTACATAAAATATAATATATCATAAATAACCATCATCCTGTAAATATATACATTTTATTCTTGATAAAGCGACATTTATTTGGCGTCTTTAACTCTTGATTCATTGCAAAAAAGTCGCATTTGCTGCTAAGAACAAGAGCTTAAAGACGGAAATGAAAAGAATTTGCATAACCTCCGAATAAAAATTGGGGGAATTAAGAAATTAGAGCGAAAAAGGGGGGATTTCATATACTCTCTCTGTATCCCTCATTCTATCCCTTTCCCCCAATCGGATTACCCAAAATAATTCTTTTTATTAATGGCGCTCAACGAAAAAAAAAAAAAAAAACCAAAGGATTTAATCACTAACATATGGTTAACCTGTTTCATATAACACTTCTCTTTTTTTTCCCCTCATTCAGCGCTTGGACGTTCAGTTTTAGCGCTTACTGGTACTTAATCATTTGCGCGGTCTCTTTTGCCTTTGCGGGGAGGTCGTGAACAGTGTTCTAGAGAACAATTGTTCATGTTCTTTATAACATTGTTCCATTTTAAAATTGTTCATTGTTCTTGTACCTGTGTTCTATGTTGTTCTTGTACGCTGAACAAGAACAATGAAGGTTTGAAAATCTTATCATAGTTTATTACCTTTTTCTTGAACTTTGTTTATATTATTTGAAATTTATTACCTCCTCAAGCTCGAAAGGGAAGGAAATTTAAAATTTAATTTTTCAATTTAAAATTGAGCGTAAATTTAAATTTAATTTAATTTCATTTCATTTTCGGGCATTGAAATTCAAACACACACACACACACGTGTTGAAAAGGGGCATTTTTTTTTTTTTTTTTTTCTTTCTTTCTTTCAATTTTTCTTTTTATTACTACTATTATTATTATTATTATTATTATTATTATTTTATTATTATTATTATTATTACCTTTGTTTTAATTCCTTTTATTATTATTATTATTATTATTATTATTATTATTATTATTATTATTATTATTATTAGTTTTTCATTACAATTATTATTATTATTATTATTATTATTGTTTTCATTACAATTCTTTATTATTATATTATTATTATTATTATTATTATTATTATTATTATTATTATTATTATTATTATTTTTTCTTTCTTTCCTTTTTTTGTGGGTAATTTTAATTAGTTTTTAAAGCGTGATATATTTGCTGCTTTTTCGATTTATATTTTTTAATATAAAGTTTCAATATAGAAATAGACATTAATTTTGTTTTTCTTCTTGTTTATATTTTGTATATTTTTTATATTTCACACTTTCTTGATTTTTATGCTTTTCATTTTTTTTTTCCAAATAAATATAAGTATATATATTTTATCTTACTCCATAGAGTAATTTAACATTTTTTGTCTGTGGACTTTTTATTCCTTAGATATTTAATTTTTTTTTTTTTGCTTATAAACTAGTTTAAATATAATTTGTGTTTGCTTTAGCACTACATATTTTAATTTTTAATTATTTCGTTACAAGTTTGTATTATATACTTTTTTATATAAAAGTTCGAATATGTCTGCAACAGGAGTATCTGACACAAAGGCAAAGAAGCCAAAGAAGCCTCAAGCCAAGAAACCTGTTCCCGATCCTTTACCCACTCAAGAGTCAGATGCCACTATAGATCAGAACAATCTGGTTAACGAGCAATTTACTGACCGAAAAGAGTTAAGGACAGCAAGGAAGGTACGAGAGGCACAAAGGAACCGCCTTAGTCATGCTTCTACAGAACTTGAAGAATTGCTATCAAGTCCTAACCCTTCAACCACATTGATTCTTACAATCTCTCAAATGCTTGAAGGGATTAGTTTTAAACTTGACGAGAGTGACAAGATTATTCACAACTCTCTAGACGGTGCTTCATATATTGCAGACGATGCCGAATGTTATAAAATTCAAAGGACTATTCGAAATCAGAATAAACCTGGCAACAGAATATCTGAACTCCAATAAAAAATCGAGCGAGGATTCTTCAACCCCTTGTTCGCAGAAGAGGAGTTCTTGTTGTTCTGGGAAACATAACAAACCCGAGTTATACCGACCACCTCAGAAGAAATTGCCAGTATTCTCAGGTGAGATCCTCCAATTTGATCATTTTCTCGAGGTGTTCGAATCTATTGTTGAAGGTCGAGGCTATGAAAATGTTACTAAACTAGAGGTCCTTTTTGATTGTTTAAAGGGTAATGCTCTTAACCTCGTTTCTGGCTACTCACTGGTCGGGGATAACTATGAGATTGTTTTGAATCTCCTCAAAAAGGACTTTGGTAATAAAGCCAAAGTGATCGAAACACTCATTTTGAAATTAAATGGACTTCACCCTCCAAAGTACAACTATGAAGAGTTGTACAAATTCAAAGCAGATGTTTACTGCTGTGTTGAATCCCTTAAGACAAAAGGGATAATTGGTGATTGCAATAGTTGCTCTATTATTTTCGGTTCTCTCCTGGCCCAGAAAATTCCTCAGGAAATAAAGGATAAAATACCATGGAGCAAGAACAAGGAAAATTGGACTCTGGAGTTTCTCCTAGAGATGGTGGACCAAGCCCTTTCCTTCTTGGAAGCTTCTAAGCAACCCCATTTAGAATCTAAGGAATCCAATAAAAGGAGCAACACAGTACAACAATCATCATTCAATAAACAGAGGTCAATGGGAACGGAACCCATAACTTCAACTATTTTAACTACTACGGGAACAAAATCCCAATCTTCACAACAATCTGTTCAAAGTTCTGACCCATCTAGTCAGAATACTGGAAGTAAAGTTATAACTTGCAGATTTTGTAAGGGACCGCATTACCCTTCAGAATGTACATTGCTTCCTACACCAGAATTAAGGCAACAGGTTGTCAGGACCCAAGGTTGGTGTGAAAGGTGTCTGGCTCAAACCCACACAACCGCCAACTGTAAAAACATGAGGCCTTGTTTTAAGTGTCAGGCAACTGACCACCATGTTGTGTTTTGTAGTCAAAAGGGGAATCAAAAGAGCAAACGTTTCCCAACAGACACGACCTGCATCTCCTCTTCAGGAGACTGCAAATAATTTAACAGCTCACCTTTCAACAAATAAGGGAGTTGCTTTACCATTAGCAGATCTATCGGTATACAAAGGAGGAAAGACTATACCTGTAAGGACACTTTACGACCAAGGATCTCAGAGGAAGTCTTGTGTCTCATTCGGTAGTGAAAGCCTTGCAGTGTGTTCCGCACTCCAAAATCGATTTGGCTATTAACGGCATCAATCAAAAGGGCATAGCTAATGTCACATGATGTCGTAACCTTTAAAAATTAAAACAGAATGATGGATCCATTTCCGTCTCTGCTATCGTTGTTGACCACCTTCCTACGGACAATATCGTAATCCCAGGATTGGTCCAAGACAACAAAAATACTAAGGAAACATCGCGTTCCTCTAGCTAACCCTTATTCCCATTGGGGATAAGGTATTCGGACTTAGGTTTGTTAATCGGGTCCGATAATTTGAACAAATTTTTGAAATCATACGAAACTTTCCGCGGTATCAACCTTATAGATACTAACGTTGGAAAACTTATATGGGGAGAGCTCCCCTTTACTTCCAGCGAATCTGAATCGCAGGTTACAATTGTTTCGACGTTTCGGGTAGAAGTCAGACTTTTAGACGAGTTTAGATTAGAAGCACCCTTTGTCGGTAAGGAATTACACTCTTCCTCCATGTTATGTGAGGAGTAGAACGAAGAGGAAGATTTTCCTATAAGATTTAACGATGAAGAGGATGTGGAGGAACAATGCCTCTCTTTCATGAAAGGCAATGGAGAGGGAGCTTCCCTCCCCACTGAGGACTTAGATAGATTGTGGAATCTGTCTCACATTGGCATCCTGTCCAATGAACAATTCACTGAAGCGGAAAAAACAACCCTAGAGTCTTTCCGGGAAAACCTTACCTTTGAGAATGGCAGATATGTCGTTTCATTACCATGGCGTTCCAATCACGCTCAACTCCCGGATAATTATGCGCTGGCAAAAAGACGTCTTTACAGCGTCCTTAAAAAACTCCGGTCTGATCCTGAACTTCTTAATTCTTATTCTGAAGTAATCATGGATCAGTTAGCTAGGGATTTCATAGAGGAGGTAAATCCTACCACTCCAATACATCCCGATGCCAAACTTCATTACTTACCATATCATGGGGTTCGTAAATCATCTTCCACCACTGGACTGCGATTAGTTTTTGATGCTTCCTCTAACAATCCAAGCCTCAACCAGTGCCTCCACAGTGGGCCCTCTCTCATAACGGATTTGAGCAAAATCCTCCTCAAGTTTCGTATTCGACTTTATGCCACTTCTTCAGATATAGAAAAGGCATTTTTAGGGATACGTCTTGCGCTGAAAGACATAGATTCCACTCGTTTTTTATGGGTTACAGACCCTTCAGATATAAAAAGTCCCATAGTGACATCGTTTTAAATCTGTTTTGTTTGGGGCCACTTGTAGTCCATTCTTGCCAGCAGCTTGTATTCAGCACCATGTCCGACGCCATGATACTGATTACGAAGACATTATCCTCAATCAGATTTATGTCGACAACCTCTTCGGAACCTTTGATCTAGAGGAGGAGGTAGAAGATTTTTTCTTCCAAGCAAGAAATCTCTTTGAAAAGGCTGGACTCAACCTTCGAGAGTGGGCATCAAATTCAAAACTAGCCGAGGCCGAATTCAAGAGAAATAAAGTAGGTGTTGAGGAAACCACCATTAAAGTTTTGGGATTAGAGTGGAACACAATTAAAGATACCATCTCCTACACCCAAAAATCCTTTGATGCAGAAGCAGATACTAAAAGGAAGATCCTTCACAATATAGCATCTGCATTCGATCCCCTTGGTATTCTATCACCTGTAGTAATACGAGGGAAGATACTCCTCCAAAGGCTTTGGAAGAATAACCTTGATTGGGATCAAATTGTTCCCGAAGAGTACAAAAAGGAGTGGCGAGCTATAGCTACTTCTCTGGTTCACTGCTTAACATTTAACTTGCCCCGGCAGTTAATATTTTCTACAGAAGTGGTGTTGCATGCTTTCTCAGATGCTTCAGGGGCTGCTTATGCTACTGTAGTATATGTTGTTTCCAACATTGACACTACACCCAGTTCTAACATTCTCATGGCTAAGGTGAAAGTTGCCCCAATAAAGGAACTTACTATGCCACGATTAGAACTCATGGGGGCTTTACTCTCCTCCAGAGTAATTAAGTTTATTCTTAGTGCCTTCGAAGGCATATTAAAAGTTCGTGCAATCTATTGTTGGAGCGACAGTCAGGTTGCATTACAATGGATACATTCCATTAAACAACTTCCTACGTTCAACCAAAATCGAGTGGATGAAATCAGGAAAAATGTTCCATTAGCTGAGTGGAGGTACGTTCCTACCGAAGATAACCCGGCTGACGCAGCATCACGCGGATCCGGACATAAGTACATCTTTTCAAATCTATGGACAAAAGGACCCACTTGGTTATTAGAACCCTCTAACTGGCCTAAATGGGCCGAACATCCGTCATTAGCGGAAGAGACTCTGGAGTGGAACAAAATTACTGTTACTACAGCAGTCACAGGAAGTCCGGAAGACGTTCCTCTCCTAGACTTAAATAATTATTCTTCACTTGACAAAGTGTACCGCATTACTATACTGGTTTTACGATTCATTCAGAACCTTAGAAATGCAAAACATAAAGTACCTTTGATCAAGTCCACAATTCATCCAGTGGTCTCTCATCAGATTTCTCTTGATGAGAAAAGGAAGGCAGAATTTTACTGGATTCGTGCCCTTCAGAGAAAACACTTTGGGTCCGAGATTATCTGCATACGAGATAATCTATCTCTCACTCAATTAACAAAACAGTTAAGTTTGAAATTAGTAGATAATATTCTTAGGTGCGACAGGAGACTTAATAACGCCACAATTCCGTACGAAACCAAATTTCCTGTTCTCCTCCCTTCAGATTCACATTTTACCAAACTAATCATCTGGCATTATCATCGTTTTCATCATCACTTAGGAGTTTCGGAACTCATTTTGATTATTCGTCAAAGGTTCTATTTTACGCGTATGCGGCAAGTTATAAAGAAGGTAGTTCGCCCTTGTATTTTATGCAAACGTCTACAAGCAGTTCATTTTCGTTCTGCTCCCCTTGCTGCTTTGCCAAGTTCCCGAGTGGTGGAGAGCAAGCCCTTTACAGTTATCGGAGTAGACCTTACCGGATATTTTAGCGTGAAAACACCGAAAAATGCCATCATTAAATGTTATATAGCTCTTTTTACATGCGCTGTTACTAGAGCTGTTCATCTTGAGCTCTTATTTGATAATAGTGCAGAATCTTTCTTAAGAGCGCTACGTAGGTTCATCGGCAGACGTGGCACTCACTCCTTCTATAATTTACTCAGATAATGCGACTTATTTTCAAGAAGCATCTCAGTATATTAAACACTTATATAACTTGCCATCGGTTAAACATTTTTTGACCGAACACTCCATAACTTGGAGATTTAACCCTGCTCGTAGTAGTAACTTCGGTGGGTTTGAACGTCTAATAGGGTTAACAAAGACACATCTCAAAAGAATTTTAAAAACTTCCTTAGTCACTTATGAAGAATTTTACACATTTCTGGCTGAGGTCGAGTTAATTCTTAACTGTAGACCTCTCACATTTGTGGGAGACGAACTCCATTGCGAGGAGCCTCTCATTCCCTCCCATTTACTTGTGGGTTATAAACTTAACGCTTTTCCCATCCCGGAAGAGCTTTTAGAATCTGACACTACTTACCGGGATCCAGTGAAACTGAAGAAAAGACATAGGTATTTACTTTCACTTATTGCCAAATTCCAGTCTGCTTGGAGTAAAGACTATTTACTTAATCTTAAGCAGTCGTGGAATGTTTCTGGTCGGCCTAACATCGCTATCGGTGATGTAGTCTTGATAGAGGACGATGGTCCTCGTTTGAAATGGAAATTAGGCATAGTAAAAACCCTCCATACCTCCCCTGATGGGTTTGTTCGCTCAGTATCATTAAATGTAAAAAATGGAGAAATTACTCGGGCTGTAGTACATCTGTATCCTTTAGAAATACATTCGAATATATTTGATTTAAATAACCAGTCCTCTTCTGAGGACCCTACCTCGACATTGGATTCCCAACCGAGGAGAACTACACGTCAAGCTAATAAAATAGCCAGGCGACGCATAAAGGCTATTCTATCTGACGAAGAATAGTCTAAACACTTCCTTTTAACAACATTTAAATTGTTCTACAATTAGACATTACATACACTGCGCATTAATGTCTTTTATCTTGTGCTCCATAGACACAACTGTAGAACTTTTATCTTGGTTTTCTTTTACTCTAAGAGAATTGGATGACATTTTTTTTCCTTAACTAGGTACTAACCTAATTGTTTCTTAAGCCTACTGTGAATTACAACCTTATTCGGAGTTCAGGGCGATTGAGGGACGTTCACAATTTTTTTTTCAATATATTCCTTCTTCAGGAACTGAATTATCCTGCAATCTTTCTTGTTGCTAACCTTCCCTGTCGGTGAACAGTTGCGACAGATTATTTCGGATGGGGTCCTTTCCTGGAACCATTAAAAGAGGCGAAATCCCTCTTTTGCCTTGCTCAGTCATCCCTCATTCATGGGGATTCGTAGAGTCCGTGTGTCTATGGCGATCCCAGGATCCACGGTCTCTCAGAAGGGTATTTATTTTCTTCATCCGTCCCATTGCGTCAATTTACTGTTATGATGAAGGTGGGACGGGTGACTCGACTGCCCCTCACCGAGATGAATACAAGTCTTAGTTGCTGGGGTGGTGGTCGACAGATAGATTTTTTCACTTTTATCTCTTACTAAGGTGATTGTGCAGGCAATGTATTATTTTTGCTCATCTGGAATTGAACTTCATCCGAGTACTGACGTTTTTGGTTGTTTATTATCCGTACAGTTGTAAGGGTTGGATTAACGAAGGAATAAAGGAGCATCCAGTTCCCCATTTGTTTTTCAGTATTTACCATTGTAGAACGTCCTTCAAGAGTAATTGAATTTCGTTGAGGTTGAGGGATCAGGGGTTTAACATTGTGTAAAAAATTTTTTTTTTTTTTTTTTTTTGTTTTTTTTTTTTTTTCATCATCCATATCTCTTGGAAAAAAGAGGACCTTCATATTTTTTTTCTTTTATTGAAATACTATGAACATAGTCTTCAAATATATATAATATATATATATATATATTTTTTTTTTCTCTCTCTCTCTCGTTCTCTTGGCGGGGAATTTAATGTCGCAGATTTTTTAATCGCGACCAGATAATTATTATTATTATTTACTATTGC
>SEYY01024885.1:5000-27500 GCA_009176605.1 Armadillidium nasatum
CTGTTCAGAATATGACCCGTGAAAGGAAAGTGAAAGGAAAAAACAAAAATTAGAAAAGAATCTCTTTTACTAAAGACGAAAATTAGTGTCCTCTACATCAAAATAGACTATAAATAATTAAATAAAGGTAAGAAATCTAATATTTGTAAAAAAAATTTCATTCCGTTAGTTCATATATGTAATTTCAACGACAATTCTTATGCTTTTATTGAGTATGACCCTTGACCTTTCGCCAGAGTCAAAATGTAGCCCTCTAGTTTATAAAGGTTGCCCATCCCTGGGTGAGAGAGTTGATAGGGCCTCCCTTTTTAAGAAACAGGATGAAAGAGCACACCTTTCTGTTTCCAAAAAAAAAAAAAAAAAAAAAAAACCGGAAAGGTAGAAGTCGATGAACAGAGACGAAACACTGCCATGGTAAGGTGTAACCTTGGAAGGGCAAGGTTTAAGGACCAAAAGAGAAATTCAGTTTATATATATATATATATATATATAATATATATATATATATATATATATATATATATATATATATATATATATATATATATATATATATAATATTAACTTTCAACCTATAACTCTCACTTGTGTTATGTCTAAAAATTTTGAAACTCTCCTCAACTCTCATTTCCTAGATCATTTGGAGTCTCATTCTCTTCTCTCAGATCACGAGCATGGCTTTCGAAAGCTCGAGGTCAACTGGTGACATACTTTCCTATCTTACTGATCTATGGTCTTCTGCCCTTGGTAACTTCGGGGACTCTGGTGGCTCTTGACATATCCAAAGTTTTTGACCGGGTATGGCATGTGTCACTGCCCTTCAAGCTCCATTCCTTTGGATTTCCTCCTTCCCTTTGTTTACTCTTGTCTAGTTTTCTCTCAGATCGTTCCATTTCGACACTTGTAGATGGAGCGACCTCTTTCTCTTTTTCTATCAACTGTGGTGTTCCTCAGGGTCCTATTTTATCTCCAACCTTACTCCTACTTTTCATTAACGATCTTCTCAACAGCATTTCTAACTCTATTCACTTTAATACTGATGGCTTAACTCTACATTCTTTTACTCATTTCAAATCTGCTCCCTCTTTTGCTTCTAGAGTTGCTTTTCGCCTTCAACTTTCCGATTCTATTCTTGCCGATCTGGATGGGATTTCCCGGTGGGTTCATAGACACCTTGTGAAATTCAACTCTTTAAAAACTCAACTTCTTCACATCTCCCTCTCAAAAACACCTCCTAACTTTCCTATCCTCTTCGATGGCTCTCCCGTCTCACCTGTAAATAACATTAACATTCTTGGTCTAAACATAAACAATAAACTGTCTTGGAAACCACCTATCACAATAATTGCAAAAGCTGGCTTTAAGAAGCTGGGAGTTCTGTTCAGGTTGCGAGAATTTTTTTCTTCTGAGTAGTTACTCCAAATATATAAGGGTCTTATTCGCCCTTGTATGGAATACTGTTCTCACATTTGTGGAGGCCCGGCTACTCCTCCCTTCTGGATAGGGTTGAGTCTAAAGCTAAAAGATTAATTAACTGTCCCCTTCTTTCGAACTCCCTTGACCCCCTATCTCTGCGACGTGACGTTGGTGCAACATCTCTTTTCTATAGGTACTACAATGGCAGGTGCTCGAGGGAATTGGCCTCTCGTATTTTGTGCAGATGTAGGAAACCCCAGGCTAACTAGTTTTGGTTCTTTCCAGCCACCTCTGTTCTGTGGAACTCTCTACCATTATCTATTTTTCCTCCTGTATTTAGTCATCCACTCTTCAAGGCTTCCGTCTGCGCCCACCTGAGAGATTTGCTAGTCTGGGATTAGGTGGATTTCTCTTTTATTTTTATTTCTGCTCCCTCCTTGAAAAGGGCTTTGCCTATTAGTGCTGGCGATCTGTAAAATATATATATATATATATATATATATATATATATATATATATATATATATATATATATATATATATATATATATATATATATATATATTATTATATATATATATAATATATATATATATATATATATATATATATATATATAAGGCTGTAAATAATAATGAAGAGTGAATAAAAAACAATGACAAATCATATGAGAGGGAGAATTAAATGACAATAAATAATGAATATCAAATTAATTAATTATCTTCCTTGAGTCTAAAGTCACATTTTCCAAAAAAAATAAAAAAAAAATAAAAAAATAAATAAAAAAATAAAAAAAATTCTTAAAAACATTTTCAAATGAAAAATTATTATTATTATTATTATTATTATTATTATTATTATATTATTATTATTATTATTAGTGTTTAGTGATATTACAGGGAAGAAAACTCAAGGAAATGACCTCCTTCCCCCTCCCCCCACCAAAAAAAAAAAATATTGAAAATATTATTTAAATCATCAGTGAAAATACAAGAGAGAAAGATACCAATTTTACGTATTAATATTTAATGTAAGGATGAACGAAGCCCGAAAACAAGAACTGAGAACCAAAACACTAAATTATAAATAAAATTAAAATCTTTCAAAATGAGAAGTTTTTCTTGAACACTTGAGAGAAAAGACTCAAAATGTGTCACTTTTCAAAATGACGTGACTCAAATCTTTAGGGGAAGAGTTTCGATCTTTATGGTATTTGGTGGTACAGGATACTCATCAAAACAGGAATATCAAAACTTGGCATCTTCGATTTAAAAATCAGATAAGATAAAAAGAATTTTCGTACATATCTGATTATCTTTTTTATAAGATTTTTCTCTAACTGTTAAAGAACAGAGGCCCACATGATACCTAAATCAAATTCTAAAAACTTTGAAAGTGTGTAAGTCAAAGTATATGGAAAAATATATAACGAAAAGTGTTCAAAGAATCAAAATATCACATGTAAGAATGGGCATAGCGGTTAAGTCTGGAGTCAAGTCAGAGAGTTTAATAATTCCAAAATGACACTATGTGCAAAATTAGGTTAGAAGAGCCCTTTCCTTAAAATAAAAAGAGGTATATATGACTAGAGAACTCAGAAGAGTTGCAATAGAAGTAGTAGAAGGAGAGTCCTGCAATAGTTCGATGTCTACAGGAAGACAGAAGAGACTCGATGAGAGCAGGAGAATTGATGTCTCAACAGCCTTTCAAGAAGAACTTTCTGAGTAGAATAGCTCTATATATGATACATACTCTATACGATGGCTACGATACCTCTACGCAGAACAGACGATTGATATGATGAGAAGTTTTCATGTATCCTTAGAACATTAAAACTCAAAGAATCTTTTGTAAGAAAATAAATGGATACCTTCATGAAAGATTATGAAAACAGGATACAACAAGGATGTTAAAGAAAGAGAAAGGTTTGAGTTGGATGTTTTCAATGAAGATATTGCAATTAAGTGAAAGATTAAATCGAATATATAAATGAAAGAATTGAGTTTTTGAGGCATTGAAAACATCATATTTTCTCTGACCCAGTTGGAAAAATAAAACAGATAAGAGGTAAGCTGTCCAAGATCATTTTCCTATCATCGGGTATTTGCAGTTGAGAGGAAGTTTTTTTGAAATGACAAGGACATGAAAAGTAGTCATCCTCATGGAAAGGTGAGATGAGAGATTGAAGTCAATAATGAAAATCGGAAAGAGCCCCTAACACTATAGATATACTTAAAGGATGAACGGTGGTTATCTATAAATAGATGGTGTTAAATATTTGAAAAGAAAATCATAGAGACTGTTTATAAAGAGAATCGTAGACAGAAAGAAATCAAAATCTAAAAATCTAGAAATCAAAGCTTGTTTATTGAAAGTATTTTAATCAAGTTTGGGGATTTATTTATTTCTTTCTATATGAATCAAATTTAAAAAATCAGAATTTTTTTTTATTTTCTTAGTTACAATTCTTTTTTATTAGTAAGCTTATTCGCCAAGTAATAATTAATAAGTAAATATATTTATAGATACTAGATAGCTTATTATTTTTTTTTTTTTTTAATTAAATGAAATTTTTTATTAATAAGAGTGATTACGTTGCAATCCTTCTCTTCCAGCTTGCAAAAACATAAATGAATAAATAAATAAAATTATTAAATTTGAAAAAAATATTTTTATTGAAATTTTAAAATTAATAAATTTTATGTAACTCCCCCGCCTTTTACAGTAAATATCTAAAGCCAGAATTCAAATATAAAAGAGTGTTGCAGGTTTCAATAATTTAGCAAAAAATATCGTTGGACGTTGATTAATTTTTTCCCCCAGCCCAATAAAATACCAATTTTTATATTAATTTTAATTTCTTTTCTTTTTTTTAAAGTTCTCTTATGATATTTTGAACTATGAAGACTGACGTTATTTTTTAAAAAAAGGAAAAAAATGACTAAAATAAAAAAAATCATGATTTTTTTGAAAAAAAAAAAACGTAAAAAAATCAACTTATTTATTTAGTTTGATTTTTATTATGCCAAGCCTGATTTTTATATTATAATAATGTTGATATTTTCTTTTGTCGAAACCTTTCTTTAAAGAATAATATTTTTTCTCTCTTTAAAACAGACTGAAAAAGATCAAATGTTGTGAGGTCTTTTCACACTATTCCAATTGATTCAAAGTTTTTTTTTCTCATTGTAGAGAGGAAGCACACAGGTGACACACACCTGAAGCAGTTACACATCTTGAGAAGTGGAGTCTAGCATTTTTCGTCTCATCAACTCTTAGCTGACTTTTTTCAAATATTTAATTAATTACTCTGGTAAAATCGGAACACACTTCCTTTTTCTTTTTCTCAACTCCTTTTGGAACATCGTGTATTAACATATATATTCCAATGCATTATACATGCAATATATTTTATACTTTTCCTTTTATTATATTTACTTTTATTTTAATTTCTAATCATGGCTTCACTTTCTTAGTATTAGTAAACCTTAAATTTTATAATTATTATCATTAATAATAATAATAATAATAATAGTAATAATAATAATAATAATAATAATTAATAATAATAATATAATAATAATAATTATAATAATTAATAATAATAATAATAATAATTATAATAATTACTAATAATAATAATAATAATAATAATAATAATAATAATAATAATAATAATAATATAATAATAATAATAATATATATTATTATTATTATTATTATTATGCTATATTATCATTATTATTATTATTATTATTGTCATCATATTACATTTCATGTATATACTTTTCTCTTTGTGTTTTCTATTACAAGTAAAGGATCTTTTCTCTTAAATTCTTTCAACCAAACAAATTTCTCTCGAAAAAAAGTTACCTCTTCACTCTCTCTACAACAACTCTTCATTCTTTATCCTATTTTCTTTTAATCTCCTCCCCTTCTTCTTCTTCTTCTTCTTCTTCTTCTTCTTCTTCTTCTTCTTCTTCTTCTTCTTCTTCTCTCTCTCTCTCTCTCTCTCTCTCTCTCTCTCTCTCTCTCTCTCTCTCTCTCTCTCTCTCTCTCTCTCTCTCTCTCTCTCTCTCTCTCTCTCGGGCTCTCTAATTGCCTCTTAATACGCAAACCGGAAATTAGATGTCATCTCGGAGCGAACGATACAAATGTTTGCCGACACTCGACTCTCGGCGAACGTTTCCGGCACCACTTTCAAAATCCTCGACTCAGGCTCGTTTCTTCTTTTAAACAAAAGAAAAATTGATATTAAACTTCTTCTCTTCTTTTTAATTCCAAGATTTTTATATAATTAACGAACGTTTTCCATTAATTATGAAGTTGCAACTACACACACACACACACACACACACACACACACACACACACACACACACACACACACACACACATATATATATATATATATATATATATATATATATATATATATATATATATATATATATATATATATATATATATATATATATATATATATATAAATGAGTAATTGAGGGTCATGCGTTGAATGTAAGACTTGAAATATTGGTGACAACAAATTTTGATGCTTGTGTTTGTTTGAACTTATTTAGAGAAATCATTTTTTGTGTTTACGTCATTTACGTTATTTTTATTTGGAAAGGTTTAGAAATTGTCTTTCAAAATGTTAACATAAAGATTCTTCTTATGTTAAAAGCCACACTTTGCTTCTTTCATCCATATTTATGAGTCATAAGACCATGAGAACTATGGTTCGTGACTTAGGGAATGCCTTGTATAAGATCATCCAATTTGGTCTATAAGATCTCTCATAGACCTTTTATTTTTTAAATTCATCTAAAATAAACACAAAATCAAAATTTTTTAAAATAAATTCCGTATCAAAAAATAAAAAATAAAAGAAAATAATAAAATTTTTGAAAATATTTTTTATTTGTTTCTGTAAATTTTATTTATTAAAAAAAAAAAAAATTCTTGGTACGTGTGACCTTTGAAACTTTATAAAAAAAAGGTAAATGTTCGCATTGGCTTCTTGAGCACAATTCAAAATATGTTAATAATCCAAAGACGCCATATTGGAATTTTCCAATTGTAATGATTTCTTTTTCTGCAGATTAAAACAATATAAAAGAATGGTGTAAATGGAGAAGAGCAAAGAAGGAATTATGTGGATGTGGATGTGGATGTGGATGTGGATGTGGATGTGGATGATGATCCAAAATTTATTTCTTTTCAGATAAGAACTGGACGGACAATCCTAATGGAGGTCCATTGATTTTATATTTTAATATCTTCACATCAAAAATACATTTTAAATCCATTACACCTCCATAGTGTATATATATATATATATATATATATATATATATATATATATATATATATATATATATATATATATATATATATATATATATATATATATATATATATATATATATATATATATATATATATATATATATATATATATATATATAATGTAGGACTATATTGAATTAAAAAGGTTGAAACTTTAGGAATGTTGCAAGTCTGTCCCTAAAACCCCATTATTCCAAGATTGAGCCTTGTGGGGGACGAAGAGGGAGGGAACCCACAGGAGGAAAGGACATTGGGGGGAGGGGATAGAGGACGGAATGGCAGAAAAATGGGGAGAGGAAAACTTTGGTGAAAAGAAGTATTGGAGGATTTTAGTCGGGAAATAAGAAATGTGGACATGAAGGGAGGAAGGCTTGGGGGGGGGAAGGATATCGAAATGACACTAGAAAATTGGGGGAGGGGAGGCAGAAGACTTTAGAGTTAAAATTTTGGAGAAAGAGGAACGTTGAAGGGGGAGGGGGGCATTTATAGGAGAGAAAATATAAATTTTGATAGGGGGATTCTCTCTCTCTCTCTCTCTCTCTCTCTCTCTCTCTCTCTCTCTCTCTCTCTCTCTCTCTCTCTCTCTCTCTCTCTCTCTCTCTCTCTGTGGAGTGTCTTTTGATGAAATAATGTAATTTTGAAGCTGATGTTTCGTGTTGGGTGAGGATGTGTACGACAAATGTGAATTTATTTTACGCACATGAAATCCATTTTACATCAACAGTCTGAAGAGAATCCGCAACAAATTTTACCGCCACATCCGCACGTATCCGTATCCGACGATACTTTAAAATTATTTACTATATTTGTATAATTTTAAATCCATAATTGGAAAATTTAAATTTAAATTTCATTAACATTATAAATTTTAATTTTAATATTAGATATTTCTGTATTTAAATAATTATATTAGTGTCAAAATATCTTTTAACTAATTTTTAGATTGAGAAATAAAGTTAATTCCTTTAATGGCTGAAAAGGAACGAGAAATTCTTCTCCTTTTGAACCTCATTCATAAAATCAGTAGGAATTAAATTTGACAATTCGTAATCCTATTGAAAATATTTTAAATAATAATAATAATAACAATAATAGTGTAAATTATAATAATAATAATAATAATAATAATAATAATGAAAATGATAAAAACAAAATCGTAATAATAATAATAATAATAATAATAATAATAATAATAATAATAATAATAATAATAATAATAATAATAATAATAATAATAATAATAATAATAATAATAATAATAATAATAATGATAATAATAAAACAATAATAATATAAATAATAATAATAATATTTACAATAATAATAATAATAATAATAATAATAATAATAATAATAATAAATAATATTCATTATTAAAATAAAAAATTCTATTCTTAAATTTGAATTGTAGAGAAAAAAAATAAATATAAAAAAATTCCTTTTAATAATAGATGAAAAATTTGAGTCCTTTTTAGTTTTTGGAAATTTTAAAAAATATTTTCGAGTAAATTCTTCGGATTTTTAAAAACATATTTCATTAGACACAAATTGAACTTCTTCTATCTTGTCATCATCAATTACTTCAACTCAATGAACAACTCTAAAAATTTGTAAATTTGTGCCTTCAATAATAAATTTTAGACTGAATTTTAGTTATAAATTTCAAAATTCAAATAAAAAAAAAAAAAAAAAAAAAAAGTAACATTGTACCAGAGAATGACAAACTTTATAGTAACAACATTCATACATTGTTAAAATACATTCAAATAATAACAGGCTTCGAACACACATAATGATTATAATAAATAATACCTAATTTGATTTTAAGTTTATAAATAATTTTCTTAATAATAATAATAATAATAATAATAATAATAATAATAATAATAATAATAATAATAATAATAATAATGCTAATAATAATAATACACTTTAGACTTTAAACTTTATTAAGCCATTTATAAGCATAAGCTTTACAGGTTTAAAAAAAAAAACAAAGAAATCAAAAAAATTTTTTTTTGCATATTCTGTTTCATCAAAGAAATGAGAGATTTTTTAAACTTAGTTCTAGTTGGTAGGGTTTTAATATCATCAAGTAGCATACACCGCAACTTGATGGCATTATAAAACTGGAAAAATGTCCGGTCTTCATCATCAACTTCCACATCTCATATATATATATATATATATATATATATATATATATATATATATATATATATATATATATATATATATATATATATATATATATATATATACGTAAGTTTTAAAGTCTGCTATATATTTATATGGGAATTTAAACACTGACCCTTAAGCTGGAAAGACAGACTATTACCTCTGCACCACGACAGTTCAAATTAAAGGAAATAGGAGAGAGATAACTCATGAACAACTTTCCATGCAGATAGTTATAACAGTGTTAAGTTTAAGTCATAAGAGGTTGAAGAAATAGAAGTTGGAAGTGTGCTCCAAACTTTACGATTGTCTGTGATGTTTATTTATATTTATACCTTCCTCTGATAAAGATTGAAACGCATGTCGACCTTTTATTCACTGAACTTCCAACTCTAGTCTATTATATGTAGGACCCTCACCTTTCTGTCCCATTAGAGGATACATTCTCACTTTTCTCACCAAGCTCCTGTAGGCGCAGAGCGCCTGTCATTAATCCTGCACGAAATCCCTCCACCGTTGTCTATCTTCGTATCTTCTCATCTCCTCCACATCCTCGATGTCTCCCCCTCTCCCCTCAATTGCCATCCTGATGTTATCTTTCCATCTAATTCTCGGTCTTCCAACTCCCCTCCTCCCCATCGGCCTCCATTCATAAAATCTCCTCGGATACCTGTCCTTCATCCATTCTCTTCACATGTCCAAACCATCTCAATTGTCCCCTCTCAATGAATTTTAATATGTTCTCCACTCCTAATTCCTCTCTTATATCCTCATTTCTTCTTCTATCCCGTCTCGTCACACCCATAATCACCCTCAACACCCTCATTTCGCATGACTGGATTTTACTTTTTTCTCTTGTACTAAGGGCCCACGCCTAATATCCATACAACAGTATTGGTCTTAAGATACTAGTGTATATTTTTGGTTTTTACATTCCTTGGGACATTTCTATCCTTCATCAGCGGATATAAGGATATCAGTGCGCTATTAAATTTTCCACGTCATACATCCAGTTCACAGCTTGTACTCTTCTCAGATCCGAAACAAACTCCCAGATATTTAAAGTGATCTGACTGCTTCAGCGCTCTGCCACCCACTCTCACATTAAAATTTTCCTGCACCTTTCCCATCACCATAACTTCTGTTTTGTCCGCATTAATCCTCATTCCAACTGCATTCAGAATGTCATTCCAAGCTCCAATCATATCTTGTAAAATTTCCTCAGTATCAGCGATCAAAGCCAGGTCGTCTGCGTACCAAAATTTCCCCATTTACTCTTCTTTGTGCCATCTTTCCACAATAGTCCATAAATGTTATGAACAATATTGGGGAGAGCACGCTACCTTGCTTCACTCCCGTAGTAATTCTCAAACCAATCACTGTTTCCGGTCTGTGTCTTTACTTTACATATGCTATCAACATATGTACTTTCTATTGCTGTTATTAATTTTCTCGGCACCTGATATTCCCTTCCTCTCAGTATGTTCCACAGGACATTTCTCGGGACTCTGTCAAAGGCCTTCTCTAAGTCCACGAAAGCCAGGTATGTAGTATTGTTAAATTCCCAGCTCTTTTCACATATCATTTTCAACGAGAAGATCAGATCGATAGTCGATCTTCCCGGCCTGAATCCATATTACCACTCATCCAACTTATCTTCCATTAACTCTCTCAATCTCCTTTCCAAAATTCTTTCATATACCTTTGCTATATGAGGTATTAGAGCTATGCCTCTGTAATTCTTACTGTCTGTTTTATTCCCTTTTTTTATATATAGGGCTTATTATTAATTTGTTCCATTCTTTAGGTGCTTTCCCTTCATCCCAGCATTTGTTCATTATCTCTAGATATTCATTATATCTAGAGGATATAATATTAATATAATATAATAATATATATATATATATATATATATATATATATATATATATATATATATATATATATATTATATATATATATATATATATATATATATATAATATATATATATATATATATATATATATATATATTATATATATTAATGGTAGTTCCATTCTGAGGCTTATCAGAGAGCAAAGCATTGAAAGCTCTCGGAATAAATCCTCATCGGCGAATATTTTTGCGCGCCAAAAAGTAAATAAAGAACCCAAAAAGCGCGCGAACGAAAAACAAAAGAGGATCGAAAAAGGTATTTTCAAAAGTTCTCGTTTTGTATAAATGAAAATAATTGTATTCAAGGACCTATTTCTGGTGACGTTTTCGTTTAAATTCGGCTTAGTGTGTCTCATACGGCGTGTAATGGCCGGATTAAAACAGATGACGCTCAAGGAGGAAATTCCTTCTATCACAAACTCCTTTTATCTAAGAATTAAACACTAAGTGCAGTTATGCAAGCAATTATTTAAAAGCAGTCCTATTCGTTATTTACACATACACACACACACACACACACACACACACACACACACATATATATATATATATATATATATATATATATATATATATATATATATATATATATATATATATTAATATATATATATTATATATATATATATATATAATATATATAATATAATATATATATAATATATATATATATATATATATATATATATATATATATATATATATATATATATATATATATATATATATATATATATATATATATATATATATATATATATATATATATATATATATATATATATATATATATATATATATATATATATATATATATATATATATATATATATATATATATATATATATATATATATATATATATATAGACGTAGACCCATGATACGACGTAACTAATCCGTTCCCATCGGACCTGTTGGGTGGTAGGATGTTGAAACATTCCGCCCTTTACAGTTCACCAGCTTTATCCTAATAACGACTATCTTGAATTCCATCTTGCTTAGATCAAACTTCCTGATCTTAACCGAAACTCATTTTTATATCTGAACTCTCCGACAGTAACCTATACTCTGTTCTCTCTATTAATGTCTCAATCCTGATTTGTAGTCATTTGAATTGAAAAACAAAGTTATTTGTCTTAGGCTCTTTTACCAATCCATCTGTTTTGTTTAATTAACTCTTAATTAACTCTTCTGAATATTCTAAAACTTCTTTACCTCAACTTCAAAATAGAAAGTATTTTCTCGTCTCTTTCTTTCTCTGAAATTATCATTCTTAGTGTAACAATAAAACCTTTTCTATCTCTGATATCTGTTCTTCCGAGCATCACTTATCTGTATCTTGTTCTATCTTTTCAACTATTCCTCAGGAAGAGCTTCTTCCTTCGGTGAAGAAAACCTTTTGGCAGTTTGGTGTTGCAAAATGGTCTGATTTTCAGTCGCACTTTAAAATTTCTTGAAATGTTTAATTCTTAGGAAGGAAGAGTTCTTCAGAGTGCGAAGAAATATAACAGAAGTGATTAGCTATGTCATAGAGTCATATACACTCTATTCTCTTTTCCTTCAATTAAATTCCTGAACCTTAGTTTGATTGTTTTCATGTTAGATTAAGCCAAAGGAATGCTACTCTCAAAACTAAAGAATCTTGTGCTTTTTATATTTCATCCGGAAATCACACAAAATCTATTACTATTATTATTCTTGGCATTAAAATCTCTACTATTTGTTACAAAATGATTATTATTTCTTCACAATCTCTTTGGCATTTTTCAAATGTCTTCGACTTTGCTTTTCTTATTTTCCTTCTCTTGTATGTTCTGACTACACAAATACGTTTCTGCCTTCTGCTAAAGTCAGACTTTTGTCTTTAATTCCACCATAGACTAGTCCGGAGCTATTCATCCTCCAACTTATTTATGTATAACATTAAGATTCCTTCTAAAGATCTGATTTCTACTCTTTGAACTTAACACAGATAGGTATGGTGATCTTTCACTTTCTGTTCTAAAAACTTGCACCTGATTTGTAAACTGTTTAGCCTCTGCCTGTTAACTTCTACCATTTCTTCTTGCTTGAAACAAACTCTTTTCCAACGTGTCCCGAAAAAGGGGATGCTTCTAAACCCTCTAACTATCGTTTTAAGTTTTTGCTCTTTCTAATGTCTTTGAATAAATCCTTCATTGGAGGATTTGGAAGCATCATAATTCTTCAAATCTAATCTCTAACAGACAGGATGACTCTATAACTTCATCACCTATCCATTTCTATGTCGACTGCATCCATTCATCATTACTCCTTTTCAGTATATATATATATATATATATATATATATATATATATATATATATATATATATATATATATATATATATATATATATATATATATATATATATATATATATATATATATATATGGAGATGTGAGGTGTAGAAATGGGGGGAAGGAAACTTGAGGAGGTGGATGAATTAAAATATCTAGGAATGTTGGTGGAAGGTAAAGGTGGGACGGAAAAAGAAATAAAGAATAGAGCGGTAGAGGGAATGAAAGTGTTGGGGGGCTTAAGAGAAGTATGGAAAAAAGGAAAATTTTTAAAAGAATGTTAGAATGTATGTGTTTGCCTGCTGTAATATATGGGCGTGAAACATGGATGATAAATGCTCGGGCGAGGAAAAGTTTGAATGTCTTTGAGATGAAAGGTTTGAGAGCGATATGTAAATTGAGAAGGATTGATAGGATCAGAAATGAAAGAATAAGGGAGATGTGTAGATGAAAGAGGGATGTAGTGAATAAAGCTGAGAAGTGTGTTTAAATGGTTTGGACATATGTGTAAAATGAATGAGGACAGGATGGTGGGTAAAGTACTTAGATCGGAGGTAAATCTGGGTAGGGGAAGGGGAAGGCCAAAGTGGAGATGGATGGATGGAATGAAAGATATTTTGGGTGGAAAGAATTTGTGTTTAGAAGAGGGTAGTAGCCTTGCGGAGTAGAGAGTAAGACGGAGGGCAGTGGTGAAAAAGTATGAAAGGTAGGAATGGGTATGTTTGTGATGGAATTGTGGCTGGCACCACCCCACGAAAGTAGGAAAGGTCATAAGTGAAAAATATTTTATATATATATATATATATATATATATATATATATATATATATATATATATATATATATATATATATATATATATATATATATATATATATATATATATATATATATATATATATATATATATATATATATATATATATATATATATATATATATATATATATATATATATATATATATATATATATATATATATATATATATATATATATATATATATATATATATATATATATATATATATATATATATATATATATATATATATATATATATATATATATATATATATATATATATATATATATATATATATATATATATATATATATATATATATATATATATATATATATATATATATATATATATATATATATATATTGAGTACGCCTCACACATCTTGGGTGGTTCCACTCATACAGCTCTCCATGAAAAGGTGGAGTCTAGGGCTTTTCATCTTATCAACTCTCCTGCTCTCACTAATTCTCTTCAGTCTCTCTCTGCCCATCGAATTATTGCCTCACTCTATGAACCCAGACTTAACCGCTATGCTCAATCTTACATGTACTCTACTTGTAAAGTCTAGAACACACTCCCTTCATCTATTTTCATAAATAAAAACTATCGCTATTACAATGGACACTGCTCTTCTGAACTCTCTCATCGCATACCTCCTCCATTGAGAAGGACTCGTGTTACTCGTCTTTCTACACAGTCTCATCCTTTCTCAGTTTAACTCTCTGAACCCAGACTTAACCGCTATGCTCAATCTTACATGTACTCTACTTGTAAAGTCTGAAACACACTCCCTTCATCTATTTTCTAAACTTCCTATGACTTACACACCTTCAAACGACGTGTATCAGGTCATGTCGGCCTTTAATTTGACCAGGTTTCCGACTTTCCTCCTAACTCTGGTGGAAATTTTAGTAGGCCTCTGGACTTTGCCTACCAGAGGTAATATATATATATATATATATATATATATATATATATATATATATATATATATATATATATATATATATATATATATATATATATATATATATATATATATATATATATATATATATATATATATATATATATATATATATATATATATATATATATATATATATATATATATATATATATATATATATATATATATATATATATATATATATATATATATATATATATATATATATATATATATATATATATATATATATATATATATATATATATATATATATATATATATATATATATATATATGAAACAGAGCTAGATGTTAAAAAATGACAGTTTAAGTTAGCTATTCTTGTACATTTATCTATAAAATGGTCAATTTGAACCCATGTTAACAATGTGTCTTTTACTCAATCGTTTATCTCTCTCCCTCTAAGTATTATGAAAATAAAATCAAGACTTTTAAAGGGCATAAACTATTTCCAAATTTGAGATTAGAAATTTTTTTTAATGAAGTTAAATTGTTTGAATACGAAATATGTATTCATTTCGTATTCAAACTTTTTTTTGAATAATTTTTAATTTGAAATTATCCAATTTAATGGTGTGAGAAAAGAAAGGAAGAATTCTTTCCTCCACACCAACGAGTTTATTATTTTATGATGACGTTTTAAGGAGGGAAAAGCATCACAACTGAAGAGACAGAACTGAAGGAGGGCCATTCACCATGCAAGACTTTCACGCACCTTTTACACATCCAGTCACTTAGTTCATGCGTTATTATTATTATTATTATTATTATTATTATTATTATTATTATTATTATTATTATTATTATTATTATTAGGTAATTAATTTTATTGTTGTATTAGCTTTCTATAGAAAAATTGAAATTTTTACTTGTTTTTTATATAAAAAGAAACATAATATCATAAAAATTATGTAACATTTTTATTAAAATAATTTTAATTGAACTTTTCCTTTCAGAATAAATTTTTTTTAATTACATTGGATAGAATTATTATTATTATTATTATTATTATTATTTATATTATTATTTTGGATGTGAAAGAGAGAAGCTTTGAAATAAGACGAATATTTTAGGGTTTGCTTAAAAAGTAAAAATTAGAATAAAATTAATGAAATTTAAATATTCTTGCATTAATTTTAATTTTATAATTTAATTATTTTTTTTTCATTTTAATTATTATTTTATTGAAGAGGAAGAAAATAAACGTAATTTGTAAATTTAAAGTTTTAATTAATTTTATAAAAATATTCTTGTATTTTAAGTGTGGAAAAAGGCGAAAAAATTTTCATTTGAAATTAACGTATCTTTTTGGGCGAATTTTTATAAGGCCAAAATCAAATTAGGTCACGTCACAAATTTTACCTTTTTTAATCCTAAAAATTTTTCCATCCACAAAATTTTGAGTCCTACCAAATTTTTACTCTTAAATTAAAATGTCTCAAAAATTAAATTAAATTTTTTTGAAGTTACGAATGTATTTTACAATCCTTCCAACACCCTTCCCCTATCCCTTCCCCACCCCTCCCCCACCCCTCCCGTACCCCTGCTTTTTTAAAGCATACGAATGTTTAAAGTCAAAAGGAAATGAATTATAATTAATAACTTTTATAATTTTTTGTTTTATATTTTTTTGGCCTTCACCTCAAATTTAGAATTTTTAAAATTAAATTTTGAATTATAATTATTGGAATCAAATTTATTTTCGAAAAATTATTTTATTTTTATTTTTAAACTGATTTAATTGACATAAACGGGTTTTCAAAATTCAAATTTTAATTTAAACCATTCTTCTTCTTCTTCTTCTTCAACTCTAATTACTTTTACAAACAATACAGCATTAACCAAATTATTATTATTAATATTTTATATATATATATATATATATATATATATATATATATATATATATATATATATATATATATATATATATATATATATATATATATATATATATATATATTATATTTTAAGTTATTAAAATTATTGATTAAATATATGTTATATATTTGAATATTTTGAAAAATTATTTATTTGAATAATTAATTATTTTGGTGATAAAATTTGATTTTTATTCAAAATGACGTCACGAAAAAGGCGTGGCTTTAATCCATAATTATTTATTTATTAAAAATGTTATTTTAAAAATTTTTTTTTTTTTTTTTTTTTTTTTTTTTAAATATATATTTTTTTTTATATTTTTGCTTCTTTCTCTTCTCTTGTCAATTAAAGGAAAACTCTTAAAGGATATCTAATAAAATTTTATTTTCAGATATCCCTCAATTAACAGAAAAAGATTTTATGAATTTTTATCTTTCTTTATATATAAAAAATTTTCATTTAATTAAATTCCATCAAAAAATGGCGAATTTTTTTACTCTCAAAAATTCATTATTTCTTTTACTTCAAATACTACAATTACTTCTTCGCTTTTCTTTCTTTAAATGAAAAAAAGTACCTTGCCATTTCATTATTTTTATGCACACTAATTTCCAATAATAATAATAATAATAATAATAATATTAATAATAATAGTAATAATAATAATAATAATTATAAGAAGAAGAAGAAGAATAATCATAATAATGTAAATTATTATGACTATTATTATTATTATTATTTATAATTGCTGTTCTCTTATTGTTATTGTTACTTTAATTATAATTATGTATGTGTATGTATATTTTTTTTATATTATATAATGTCTATTACATACTTTGTATAATATATATTGTATGAAAGGAATGAGAGGACGAACTCGTCACTTCACAAACTCTTATCACTTAATTAATTAATTAATTACAAACAATAATATTATTTTGTATCTCAAATTATTCCTTTTTTTAAATTGAAAACTTATTTTTGATTTTATTATTATTATTATTTTTATTATTATTATTATTATTATTATTATTATTATTATTATTATTATTATTATTATTATTATTATTATTACAATTATTAATATATTATTATTATTATTATTATTATTCTTATTATTATTATTATTATTATTATTATTATTATTATTATTATTATTATTATTATTATTATTATTATTATTATTATTATTATTATTATTATTATTATTATTATTATTATTATTATTATTATTCTTATTATTATTATTATTATTATTATTATTATTATTATTATTATTATTATTATTATTATTATTATTATTATTATTGAGATTCCTTTAGGAGCAAAACTTAGGATACAAAAAAAATTTGAATTTAAATCGTATTCAAAAACAATTATTTTATATTAAATTAAAATTAAATGCTGCCTTAAATTGTTTTTAAGAATGTAATTATTATTATTGAAATAATTATTATTATGAATAATATAATGTAATAAATATTATATTATTAATATTATTAATAAGTAGTATAATTTTTTTCAGTAATGCAACTCTTTGATTAATTATGAATATGTTCAGATAATTAAAAAAATTATTTTTAAATTATTGAAGAGAAGTCAAAAAATAATTCTAAAAAATAATTACGTCAACATAAACATTAATAAAAATAAAAATAAAAACTTTTACAATTTAAATATTTTAAACCGTTTAAATATTATTATATATTTTGTATTTATTCAATATATATATATATATATATATATATATATATATATATATATATATATATATATATATATATATATATATATATATATATATATATATATATATATATATATATATATATATATATATATATATATATATATATATATATATATATATATATATATATATTGCTTTGTTAAATTAAAATTATATTTATTATACTCACAGCATTTCAATAGAAAATGTATGTCATCCCTATTGTAATTAATCAACCATAAAAATATTATTATTATTATTATTATCATCATTATTATTATTATTATTATTATTATTATTATTATTATTATTATTATTATTATTATAAAAATTATTATTGTTATTATAATAATTATAATTATTATTATTATTGTTATTATTATTATTATTATTATTATTATTATTATTATTATTATTATATTTTTTTTTTTTTTTTTTTTTTTTTATTATAAGAATATTAATGACTACTATAATTTTTTTTCATTAATGCAGCTGTTTGATTAATTATCGTGATGATAAATTAAATTTTAAAATAATTATTTTAATTTTTATTTTCATAACTCAGCAACTGAAAATTATTTAAGAGATTTTCTTAAATTAAATTACATAATTATATAACTGATGGTATATGAATAAATAATGTAAAAATTAATGGAATAAATAATGAAATCCTATAAGAAATAATCAGTATCTAATCCAAGAGGGTGGGGGGGAAGGGGAGTGGAGAGGGAGAGATTATTTACATTCTGACATCTTTTTAAATCAAAATTAGATGTCAAAATAATTAAAATATAAATAAAGAATCAATTAATATTTGCGTTCGTGGCATGAAACATTTTAAAATTTTGATCATTTCAAATATGACACTCCTAAATTCAACTTTTTTTTTATTAAAAACTTTATTAATTAGAAATATTCGTACGAGGAACAAGTTCTTTTTTTTAAATATTTTCTTTCTATCATAATTATAGAAATATTTCCATATTTGAATTCACTGCACAAGACATTTAAATTACTATTAATATTATTATTATTATTATTTTTTTTTTTTTAAGAGCATATTTAGATATTTAGAGTAGAAGGAGTATAACAATTTTGTAAGTAAAAGAATTTGCTTTTGTAATCATTTGAAAAAGTCTATTTATTTGTTCAGAAGAAAATAAAATGCTTCTTATTGTGCATTAAAAATACACCAATTTGAGGACACTTCTAAAACAGTTACTTTGAAGATCTTAAATAGATGATCACATACGAACGTACGTCAAGTTTTGTGTCCTTTCAGGAGAGCGATTTCCTAACAAAAAAGTAATTTACAAAAAAAGAAAGAAAAAAATAATAAAAAAATATAGAATTCAAAATAACCTTTGTCAGCCTTTATAACAAACCTACAAAGTCTATTTTGCATTGTATGAATTAAAAATAAAAGTATATTTTGTATTTATATATTAGTCATTATTTATACTTTATGTATTATGAATAATATTAATACTTTATGTATTATACGTTGTGTTTCAGTGTTATAATCATACATGTATAATGTAGTTATTAAACAAAAAAGTTAAAAGGTTTAGTGAGTATCCATAAAAAAAAAATAAATAAATAAATAAATAAAATCCAGGGTCTTAATTTAATAGTAATTATTAACTTACTCTTTAATATCAAGTTTTTCATAATATATATATATATATATATATATATATATATATATATATATATATATATATATATATATATATATATATATATATATATATATATATATATATATATATATATATATATATATATATATATATATATATATATATATATATATATATATATATATATATATATATATATATATATATATATATATATATATATATATATATATATATATATATATATATATATATATATATATATATATATATATATATATATATATATATATATATATATATATATATATATATATATTTTATATATTATTTAATATCGTTTCACACCTTTCAGTTTATAACATAGCGTACGTACTGCAACAGCAGCTACAGTAATAATAATAATAATAATAATAATAATAATAATAATAATAATAATAATAATAATAATAATAATAATAATAATAAATATAAATATTTATAATAATAATAGTAATAAAAATAATACCATATATATTAATATATATATATATATATATATATATATATATATATATATATATATATATATATATATATATATATATATATATATATATATATATATATATATATATTATATATATATAATATATAAAATCTTACCGAAATGCTCCGATCCGACGTCGATGAAGTCACTTTTGCGACTGACGAAAAAGTGTCTCAACAAGTGACCAAATATTTGAGAAGAAATTTCCCCTAAATTTAGGGGAATTTTACAACAACGAAAAATCTTATTTTTAAATAAAAATTAAAAAGCAAAATTTAAACAAAAATAAAAAAAAAATAAAAATAAAAAATGAAAATTGTAAAAAAAAATTATTTTTGTGCATAAAAATCTTTTTGAGAAAATAATTTAATATGAATTCGGTATTGTAAAATGGCAGTAATATTAATTATTACAGTACACACACACACACACACACACATATATATATATATATATATTATATATATATATATATATATATATATATATATATATATATATATATATATATATATATATATATATATATATATATATATATATATATATATATATGAGAATGTTTGAGCTACTTGACCTATGATAGTTCGTTACTGATGAATTAAAGAGTTTGAGATTTTTTTTCTCACTGAAATTTATAAGTAAGAATTTGACTTGACAAATTTGATCTCGAATTTCCTATAATTGTAAATTTTATTAATGAGGATCATTTTTGGTAACTTCAAAATCTGTTTCATTCAATATAAATTAATTAGTTATTTTGTGGAGAGAGAAGAGAGGGACTGTGTTTAAAGATGAGTCATGCAAACTATCCTCAATGGAGGAGTTATATGACAATTGAGATTAGAAGAATAATGTCCGTCTTATAAAAACGATATTATTAGTAAAGCTCTGCGTGTAGTTTCAAAGCCTAGAAAGAGATTGGAAAGAGTCGCTTTAAGAGTTTTAAAAACAGACAAGGCGAAAAGACCTTGTATCTTATGAGAATAAAATGACTGTGACTACCCCATGCAGATGTGTCATGTCCCATTACAGTAAAAGCTGTTTGAAAATTGTGTGAGAATCTTTGTTATGAAAAGGTTAATAAAGGATGAGGTAAGAGGGTAATAATGAATAGGTATAATGATGAGACGTAAAAAAGGTTATTCATAAAAAGTGGAAATTTCAAAAAGTCTTTGAAAACACAATACATTTGATAGATTTAAAGGATGAGCAGTGATTGTCTGCAACAGCAACAATCGGAAAGAAAACCTGAAGGTAGATTGATGCATATTCCCAAAAAGAGAAAGTTACAAATTAATTCTTTGAGTCACGTTCTTTCTATTTTATTTGCAATAGGTTTCCACCAGTGGCGGCGCTAAGGTCGTCGGAGCCCACACGCGAGATCTTCCATGGACCCATAATATATATAATATATATATATATATATATATATATAATATATATATATATATATATATATATATATATATATATATATATATATATATATATATATATATATATATATATATATATATATATATATATATATATATATATATATATATATATATATATATATATATATATATATATATATATATATATATATATATATATATATATATATATTATATATATAAATTTTTTATTTCTAAGAATATTTTAATCCCCTCATAAGGTCTTTGTCTGGGGCTCTCAAAGATTTTGGATCGACGGGGGTCTTATCTCTGCCAGTGGTTTAAATACATTTATTTTTCAATTTGTTTCTTAAT